>REGM01000359.1:198851-209999 GCA_004194415.1 Aurelia aurita
AAAAAAAAAAAAGCAAACCCATTAGTAGACCCATAATGGAAGAGTATGCCTTCGCATAGGGGAAGAGTGAGGACCTCAATCTGGCTCCCTGACGTTATTCTCGACCTGTGGGACTGGGCTGGGGGGGGGGATCTCAAACGACTAAGTCGATATTTTTGCTAAAGCGCCTTCACATAAAAATGCTTCTAGCTCCTGTGCAATATTGAGAGATGGGAACCAGGCTGGTGAGACCAAATTGTACATAAGTATTTTTAGGGAATTTGGGCTGTAACAGTAACCCATTTGGGCGGCGCATCAAGTATTTTAACAATGAAGTACTCCCTCATCCGCAGCAGGCTCTATCTTATCGAAACTCCGCTATTCAGAGCGCATGAAAAATTCTGCAAAGGCAAAATTATTAGCTACCAAAAAAGACAGTATCTGATGTTTATGAAGATTTACAACACCTGGTCACGAATGCCAGGGGGTACAGGGCCGGTAGCAGAGGGCTCTAATCTTTTAAATCTGTAGTGGGCATTTTTTGATATCTTGATTATTTTTTAAGTGGCGGGGTTTTTATTTTTGTCGAAAGAATTCATGGAGAACGATATTACGGATTTTAACAAACTAAATGTTCATATATAAGTTGATATGTTAGCTATACAGGTATGATCAGTTTATGGGAATCTGATAGATGGTTTTAGACCTGCAGGCTTTCAAAATTCTATACATTTTTTGGTGCACCCGGTATATGTCTCATGAATGAATCTTCATCTTAATCTGTTCTGTTTTAGGACGGTTATGAAGGCAGTGGACAACAGTGTTTTGACATCGATGAATGTTTGACATCAAATGGAGGCTGTAACAACAATGCAATGTGCTCAAACACGCTTGGCTCAAGAATGTGCACATGTAAATCGGGATATAAGGGTACTGGAATATTTTGTGAAAATGTCGATGAATGTTTGACCAACAATGGTGGATGCAGTTTAAATGCAAATTGTACAGATACAGTTGGAAGCAGAACTTGTCAATGCAAATCTGGATATGCAGGTATCAAAAACACGAAGTTCTCTTTTCTCTTTTATTCACGTGTCACTCGAAAGGGAATGCTGTCTTTTCTGCGAGGGGTTTGGTATACAATTGCCTGCCCGGGTTATGGGTTTGTTTGCGATAAAATGCCCTGGTTATGGGTAATGTTTTGTGAATTTTGCCCTGGTTATGGGTCTGCTTTACGAGGATTTGCCGTAATTATGGGTAAATGTTAGCTATTATTGCTATTATTGCGTATTATGACTAAATCAACTCTCAAGAAAAGGAGTTTTGCTCTCTAATAGTACGTAGGGTCTTCTTGTTACAATTCTAGTAAAAAGTTGTAGCCCTGGTAATGGGGGTCATATTTTAAAATTGTTGCCCTGGTTATGGGTCCTCCCTCTGGATTCTCAAAGGCACCTCTCATATAAACGACGTGGTTGGGGAAAAATTGATATGTTTTCGGCCCCTTATCTAAGGTGCTGTTTATATGGAGGAGGACCAGCCCTCTTTGCCGAGATCTCACCTTCTGGTCTAATCCTTTATAATATTCTGTTTCGTTTATATGAGAGGAGGGCTGGAAATTTCCCATGTAAACGTAATCAAGAGGGCTAGCCCTCCTAGGTGGGCTGGCAGAAACAATAGAATCAACGCAGAACAATAGGATTCGAATGGTTGGCGCCATCATGTCTAGCCCTCCTAGAAGGGTCAGCCCTCCCCATGTAAACGCAAGGCAATTACAGCCCTCCTCGTATAAACAGCATCTAAGTCCTAAAGATAAGACTTAATGAATAAATTATGAATTGAATTGAATGAATTCACCCTTTAAAGTGAATGACCTGAGTTAAAAGATGAGATCTCATAGGTTTATAAATAGCCTATTGTATTTGATCATTCAAGGCGTGGGGAAAGAAAGCAAGCCAAAGAACACAATGACGTGTTTTAGTTTGTCGTTGTCCTATTTATAGACTGGCGCCTTATAGCTCAGGTCATTTACTTTAAATTAGCCGTTAATAAAGTTAAGTGAGTGCAGCTCAGGCTTCTTCCGACACAACTGTCCACAAATGCTTTGTTCAGTCAGACACAGTTAATTAAAGCTTGATACTGCTCTGGGTGGTACCTCACATGACGGGCTCTGTTATCTGGCCAAACAATAACAGTTACATCAACTTTTGAAGGAGAAATAGTCATTTTTGCAGCAATGGATCTGATGGTCTCTTTGTGATGAGCTATCTCAGTTACTGTTATTTACAGTTTGCTTCCAGCAGCATTAATCAGAATGAGCAATGATAATCAAACANCTGTCCACAAATGCTTTGTTCAGTCAGACACAGTTAATTAAAGCTTGATACTGCTCTGGGTGGTACCTCACATGACGGGCTCTGTTATCTGGCCAAACAATAACAGTTACATCAACTTTTGAAGGAGAAATAGTCATTTTTGCAGCAATGGATCTGATGGTCTCTTTGTGATGAGCTATCTCAGTTACTGTTATTAACAGTTTGCTTCCAGCAGCATTAATCAGAATGAGCAATGATAATCAAACAGCTAAATCATCACAAACTGTTCCATGCTTGATTCAATAGTGTTTCACTTGATTGCATCAGCAACAATAACAAAACAGCTCCACCATCAGAACAAACTGTTTCATGTTTGATTTAAGTGTGTAACATAAGATATCATCAACAACATATGATCAGCAACAAATCGCATATGTATGATTGCATCAGCAACATCAGGAGGAAATTAACATAAGAATAATCAGCAACAATAAGCAAACAGCTGCATCATCATAACAAAATGTTCAATGCTTCATTCCATTTGGTGGAAACGGCGTAAAATGCTGAAAGTTTGGCTCTAGCTTATTCAATTGTCCATGCTGCAATACTTCGTTTCAATGAAGGTCATATGAAGAATATAATACTACATTTTGTCTTTATAAGAATGTCCCACTGATCCAATACTGGTCTTTACAGGAATTTCACTTGTTAACAGACAATCTTTCACTCCTGAAACAAAAGAAAAACCAGATAAGCTTTCATCAGATAAGTTATGAGATATTCTTGAAAGGGTCATGTATCACCACATCAGCAAATGTTGACACTCCTTGTAAAACAATAAGTCAATTTTTGACTAAAGATAATTGTGCCAAATATGGCATCAGGGAGATATTTCTACCAAAATCCTTTTGCATTTTAAGGCAAATCTAGACATGAAAATCAATCAAAATTCTGTCAAATGTAGCATATCAATATCACGTTTGTCATCTTTGGTGCAAATAAAAACAGAATTTTTTTTAAAAATTAGATATTTGAATGAGGATTTTAACAACCATTTCTTTGTAACATTTTTAGTACATAAAGTTTCCAGGTGCAATGGGAGGGTAAACTGTAGGGACAGCTGCTGAAGGACTGTTGCATGATGCAGTTGTGGGTCCTGGGTTCACTTCAATATTCCTGCCAAGAGCAAAAGAAAAAACACAGAAAAATTTGAAACACTAAAAAAGTGGTCATTTGGCCTAACCCCGGAATTCCTTGCAAATCTTCGCCTCAATTTTGAGCAGTGTTCCTTTATCCACCTCCTGCCGGTGGCATGCAGCATGTATGTATTTGCACAAGTGTATGTTATATCTACGCCCAGAGCACGGGCTTTAGGAAACTCTGAATTAGAAATTAGATTTTCCAATGATACATCGAGTTTTATTTTTCATTTCATTTGTGATACATCGAGCGCGGAGCGCGCGGCAGAGTGACGTCGTTTGAGTGGCATAATGGATCTAGGTCACGTCACTCTGCCGCGCGCTTCACCCTCGATGTATCAAGATTGAAATGAAAATGAAGAAACACTCGATGTATCATCGGAAAATCTAATCTTCAATTCAGAGTTTCCTAAAGCCCGTGCCCAGAGGCCCATGTTTTGCGAGGCTTATTTTCGCAACAAAACCTCTCTCCTATAAAGCACGAACTAAGTATTAGATATCTTGTGTGCATACAGACAAACTCCTCAGACTTAAGAGATTATGAAACTGTAATGCACTATTGGATCTGCCTCCTTCCAATCTTTTTATATGACGAGAAAGAAACCCGGTGCAGTTTCGAATATCGTAAAATCATGCTTAGGCCCTCCTGACCAAGCGCCACATATATGCTCTTAATTTCACGATCTACGAGAGAAGTCAACTAAAATTAAAAATGAAAGCACCTCATTTGTCTCTGAAGTTGGATATAAATTTACAGGCTGTTACATAAACGCAACCCAGTACAGGGAGCTTAGATAGCTCAGATCGCAGGTCCTCCTTCCTGATAAAATATTTCGAGTAAAATGATCGTCGATCATCTGAGTTCAATTTTCTTACAAAGCAAAAGAAGCCCTTTAATAGCCCATTTTTTCATTCACATATTGTTCACAGTTATATTTTCTACTATTCCCTCGTTATTTCTAGTAATCACCAACTTTGAAACATTTTTGTTTTTAGAGAAGAGCTTTAGCTCGTAAATCCANGTGTGTAACATAAGATATCATCAACAACATATGATCAGCAACAAATCGCATATGTATGATTGCATCAGCAACATCAGGAGGAAATCAACATAAGAATAATCAGCAACAATAAGCAAACAGCTGCATCATCATAACAAAATGTTCAATGCTTCATTCCATTTGATGGAAACGGCGTAAAATGCTGAAAGTTTGGCTCTAACTTATTCAATTGTCCATGCTGCAATACTTCGTTTCAATGAAGGTCATGTAAAGAATATAATACTACATTTTGTCTTTATAAGAATGTCCCACTGATCCAATACTGGTCCTTATAGGAATTTCACTTGTTAACAGACAATCTTTCACTCCTGAAACAAAAGAAAAACCAGATAAGCTTTCATCAGATAAGTTATGAGATATTCTTGAAAGGGTCATGTATCACCACATCAGCAAATGTTGACACTCTTTGTAAAACAATAAGTCAATTTTGACTAAAGATAATTGTGCCAAATATGGCATCAGGGAGATATTTCTACCAAAATCCTTTTGCATTTTAAGGCAAATCTAGACATGAAAATCAATCAAAATTCTGTCAAATGTAGCATATCAATATCACGTTTGTCATCTTTGGTGCAAATAAAAACAGAATTTTCTTTAAAAATTAGATATTTGAATGAGGATTTTAACAACCATTTCTTTGTAACATTTTTAGTGCATAAAGTTTCCAGGTGCAATGGGAGGGTAAACTGTAGGGACAGCTGCTGAAGGACTGTTGCATGATGCAGTTGTGGGTCCTGGGTTCACTTCAATATTCCTGCCAAGAGCAAAAGAAAAAACACAGACAAATTTGAAACACTAAAAAAGTGGTCATTTGGCCTAACCCCGGAATTCCTTGCAAATCTTCGCCTCAATTTTGAGCAGTGTTCCTTTATCCACCTCCTGCCGGTGGCATGCAGCATGTATGTATTTGCACAAGTGTATGTTATATCTACGCCCAGAGGCCCATGTTTTGCGAGGCTTATTTTCGCAACAAAACCTCTCTCCTAAGCACGAACTAAAGTATTAGATATCTTGTGTGCATACAGACAAACTCCTCAGACTTCAGAGATTATGAAACTGTAATGCACTATTGGATCTGCCTCCTTCCAATCTTTTTATATGACGAGAAAGAAACCCGGTGCAGTTTCGAATATCGTAAAATCATGCTTAGGCCCTCCTGACCAAGCGCCACATATATGCTCTTAATTTCACGATCTACGAGAGAAGTCAACTAAAATTAAAAATGAAAGCACCTAATTTGTCTCTGAAGTTGGATATAAATTTACAGGCTGTTACATAAACGCAACCCAGTACAGGGAGCTTAGATAGCTCAGATCGCAGGTCCTCCTTCCCGATAAAAAATTTCGAGTAAAATGATCGTCGATCATCTGAGTTCAATTTTCTTACAAAGCAAAAGAAGCCCTTTAATAGCCCATTTTTTCATTCACATACTGTTCACAGTTATATTTTCTACCATTTCCTCGATATTTCTAGTAATCACCAACTTTGAAACATTTTTGTTTTTAAAGAAGAGCTTTAGCTCGTAAATCNAGAGAAGTCAACTAAAATTAAAAATGAAAGCACCTCATTTGTCTCTGAAGTTGGATATAAATTTACAGGCTGTTACATAAACGCAACCCAGTACAGGGAGCTTAGATAGCTCAGATCGCAGGTCCTCCTTCCTGATAAAATATTTCGAGTAAAATGATCGTCGATCATCTGAGTTCAATTTTCTTACAAAGCAAAAGAAGCCCTTTAATAGCCCATTTTTTCATTCACATATTGTTCACAGTTATATTTTCTACTATTCCCTCGTTATTTCTAGTAATCACCAACTTTGAAACATTTTTGTTTTTAGAGAAGAGCTTTAGCTCGTAAATCCAAGTTCGGCCTATCCCCTGTTCCTGAGTGAGAAATTGTTGGCATTGTCTCTTCATTCATTCCTTCGTGTGCAATTTAAACAAAATATAGATCCATTATACTAATTTAGGGTCAACGTTTTCAGGGGTTTCATCCTCTTTAGTAAAGAAAGAACAGATTCTCGAATTTATTTTTATATAGCTTCGCTGCGGCATGATGTTTGTGATTGTGATTGCCTCAATCTGTTTTAGAAAGGGCTTCTCATTCTGATCGTCTGCGCGCTGGTCCCTTGGTTCAATGTAGCGACCAACAGTCAACACAAATTTCCGAAAAGCTGGACAAATAAATATAGAGAATTTAAAGATCTACAAACCTCCTTTCTTGTAATATTTTCCAAGAATATTTATGTCATGTTTTTTTAAGATAATCCAAAAGATCTGGCACTCGAAAATCAACAACACGCTGTTTATTGAGCAAAGCAAGACGAAGCAGAATCGATGGCAGTAATTATTCTTCTCTCTGTCCGTTTTGATGTATCTCGTATCAACAGCCACTTGCAGCAACAATCTGCATCCACAAGAAATAAATTTGGAGGAAATCCAGCATTTTTATCCTTAATACAATACTCTTTCTGTTTCCTTGTCTCTATGGTGCAACTGTGTAAATTCCTCCTCGAAATCTATTTAAAATAACGTGTCGTGTAACATGCAACCGAACTTAGGTCATGTGACAACTGCACTCCTTCCTGGACATTTAATCATTCATTGATCAAAATAAAGTAATTTTGATAATTTTAATTGTTTTTCGAAACATATTTATAAAAAAAACAAAATTGTAACTATAAGATAAATATCATAAGTTTAGATTAAAGCAACAAGAAAAGTTTCTTAAGGTCTTAGTGGTTGCCTGATCGTTGTGCTTCCTATGGGGCATACTGCAATCTACACAAGGATGCGATGCAGGCCAAGAATTTGACCGAAATCCCAAAAATATCCGCAACATTATACAAAATTAAACTGGTTCAGGTTGCTATAAAATGAAAATTTCATTATTAACTTTGTTTTAACCGAGATATCGATGAAGGAAATTATTGCGTTACTTCTTATTGTCCGACGCAATTTTTTAATTCCCCCTGTATCCAATTTCCATCTAACCATTTTTCGTTATCATCGTAAACTTTACTGCGTATGCCTGTAAATAGCTTAGGAATATGAAAAAAGTCTTGTACCCTTGGCCCACCCTTGGCTTGCCACCATCGGACCTTTTTGGGGGAGAACATTGTCCCCTGCATCTGAGTCTTTTCTTATTGTATTGTTATTAGAATAGTTCCTCTCCAATTGTTTGCAGCTGCACAGTAGTCTTTGCTGATATCTTAGTTCCATCGTAAGGATATTTTTCTATCAAGTGAGATATTTTAATTTTTCATTTCAGTGAATATTTTTTATTTAAAAGTAAACTGCAGGCTATATCTTAGGTTAGGTTCGAGGACGTCGAAGGATTATCGAAAATTTGGGTCACCTGCAATGAGGGCACCTTACCACACCTCCTCAAAAATCTATTCTTGCTTCACAAATCTAACATCTGCATGAATTAGAAGGGTTTCACGAGAAAGTTCTGCAGTTTCTCGTACTAAAACTTTTTTTTAAGATTATAAAAACATTGTTTTTAACTTTCTTAAAGGTTTTGTAGATGAGACACTTCTCCTCTAAAAACTATAAATCATTACCCAATATAACAAGTTTAAATCATGATAGTTTTCCTGTTTCTTTAATCCTCCTCTTACATTATTGATCTTATAGCTACTATTTCGGTCTTTTTATAAATTTGTTTCCAGAAACAATCAACATTATCAAAACTATTTTCTTTTGATCAGTGAATGGTTAAATGTCCAGGAAGGAGTGCAGTTGTCACATGACCTAAGATTAGCCAATTACGCACCTTTGTTCTCAGTTTCCATGGCAACGACTTGTCAAAAAACAAAAATTTTACCTTTTTCATCATATTCATATGTTTTTGCAATGATTTGATACCAAACTCACTGTTATTGATCAAAAACAACAAAGTTGTTTTTTTTTTACCTGGTATAGCCCTTTAAGCTGTCAAAAGGCTTTCTTTGCAGAGGATATATACAGCATACAGTGGATATACAAGTGGTGTACAAACAAGATATGAATTTTTTCTAGTTATATTTCATAATTCCGCGCTTACTAACACTTAGAACGACCTAAACGACAAAAAATCAGCCACAATGATCCAAAACCACCCACAACGACTCACAACGACGCACAACGACAAACAATGAGCTGCAACCAGATTACACCCACCCAGAACCAACAAAAAATATTTCAAAAAATTTCTCGATTTCTTTTGTCTTTTTTCACTTGCAATCGAGACTTGCCAAGATTTATACTGTCTGATTGGTCTGTCAAGATGAGGCTCCAAGGGGGTACCAATCATTAGCAACAGGCAAATACCAAGGAAAACATTTGATTCTTAGCTTATTGTAATGAAACTCTGGTCAGTATATGGTATAGATGGGAGATGATTGAGGAAAGTTTCGTTCTGTTTGCCAAGGAACCAATACCAATAAGGCAAACAGACATTATTTCATATGATCCATTGCTGACTTCATTTTTCCTTTTCTTTTCAAAATTTAGGAAACGGTTTTGATTGCAACGATATTGACGATTGTGTGACATCAAATGGAGGTTGTGACATCAATGCAATGTGCTCGAACACGCCTGGCTCAAGAATGTGCACTTGTAAATCGGGATATACTGGTAATGGAACATCTTGTGAAAATGTCAATGAATGTTTGACTAGTAATGGTGGATGCGGTTCAAATGCAAATTGTACAGATTCAATGGGAAGCAGAACTTGTCAATGCCACCCTGGTTATACAGGTATCAAAATCTTCAATTCTCTTTTCCTTCTTTTTTCTTGTGTTGCCCAAATAATCTGACTTTTTTTATGTAAGTGCAATGGGTGCTAATTGGAATAAAAACGGTCTCTAATTTTCGTAGTTGGTCGGTGTTTGCTTTCATTAAGTGACTGTCTTTTGTTGGCTGTAGGATAGATGTGCACGACCACACCTCCTAGTATACAAATCAAATCTTTCATTAGCGAACACAGGGCAACCCCAAATCATCCAATTTCATTCTTATTAGCCAATGACATCGCCGTATTCTGATCACATGACCGAAATTAGGCTTTTTGAGAAAACTTTTCAAGTACATTTGCGAAAATGAAGATGGAGAAAAACCAATAAAGATACAGAGCTGATTTTACCACGAATCGATTCTACAGGCCCCACTACATATTTGTTTTTCTGCATTTTGTTAAAATCTTATCAGGGANTATAAGAAACTTTATAAACAGATAAGAGATAATTTAGGCACATGTAAAATATTTCTAATAGGATCTAAAGCTGTGTTCATTAACTTATTGTTTTCAAAATTTAGGAAACGGAATTATCTGCAATGATATTGACGAGTGTTTGACATCAAATGGAGGCTGTGACAACAATGCAATGTGCTCGAACACGCTTGGCTCAAGAATGTGCACTTGTAAATCGGGATATACTGGTAATGGAACATCTTGTGAAAATGTCGATGAATGTTTGACTAGTAATGGTGGATGCGGTTCAAATGCAAAGTGTACAGATTCAATGGGAAGCAGAACTTGTCAATGCCACCCTGGTTATACAGGTATCAAAATCTTCAATTCTCTTTTCCTTCTTTTTTCTTGTCTTGCCCAAATAATCTGACTTTTTTTAAGTAAGTGCCATGGGTGCTAATTGGAATAAAAACGGTCTCTAATTTTCGTAGTTGGTCGGTGTTTGCTTTCATTAAGTGACTGTCTTTTGTTGGCTGTAGGATAGATGTGCACGACCACACCTCCTAGTATACAAATCAAATCTTTCATTAGCGAACACAGGGAAACCCCAAATCATCCAATTTCACGCTTATTAGCCAATGACATCGCCGTATTCTGATCACATGACCGAAATTAGGCTTTTTGAGAAAACTTTTCAAGTACATTTACGAAAATGAAGATGGAGAAAAACCAATAAAGGTACAGAGCTGATTTTACCACGAATCGATTCTACAGGCCCCACTACATATTTGTTTTTCTGCATTTTGTTAAAATCTTATCAGGGATCGGCGTTATATCGAATTTCGTCCCTTCGAACATTGGCCTACGTTCAAATATTTGTCGGGAACGCTACAAATAAGATATAGCTTCCAGAATTTCACATGTTACGTGAATTATATCACGAAATAACCTAAAAATGTTTGTTTTGGTAATATTTCAAAATCCTTGACGAGTCATTGCTGACAAATCTGTTACCTACAAATGTTGCCAACAAGTGTAGACCACAAAAGTTGACTTGTGTAATCTGATAAAAAGTTTTAAAACTATGTTTGATTCTCAAAAACATCCAAATTTTATGTGACTCACCCTGTATTATTTTCAACATTTAGGAAACGGAATTATCTGCAACGATATTTATTATTATCTTTATTATCTTTTGCATTGAAATTTTATTCAATATATATGACATGTGGGATACCATAGCAGGAAAATTCATTCAATGTTCTATAAGAAACTTTATAAACAGATAAGAGATAGTTTAGGCACATGTAAAATATTTCTAATAGGATCTAAAGCTGTGTTCATTAACTTATTGTTTTCAAAATTTAGGAAACGGAATTATCTGCAATGATATTGACGAGTGTTTGACATCAAATGGAGGCT
>REGM01000359.1:215608-225952 GCA_004194415.1 Aurelia aurita
ATTTCATCCGATTTAGATTACTTAACTTCGTATATATTGTATATATTGTTAGCTATGTAAATATCGAATTAGGATAAATGAACAACAACAACAACAACAACACCAACAACAACAACTCCTTCATGTAAACGCGATGAAGGCAACCGTCAACCGAGTTGAAACTCAGCACGTGTTCAACTCAGCATGGGCTGAAATTTCTCATGTAAAGGCCCTCTAAAACTGAGGTGTAAACTGAAATTGCTATCTTATTTATTGCTCTGAAATAGGAGTATTAAAAATAGTAAAACTGACAAGTTTTTTTTCTTTTATTTTGAGATGCCTGTTTTGGGCCATTTTCTGGATGTTCCGCAAACTAACTTTTTGAATGTTTCCAATTTACCACGGGACTACTATTTTGAAAATTACAGAATAAATTCAAAAAATACTTTGATCTTGTAGCTATCAGAAAAATCAATGTTGGTGATTATAGCACAACTGAAGTTGCTGCAAAGATTTTCGAACAGGGGGACATTTTTTTGAGTTACCTGGTATATATATATTTGTTTGAAAATAGTTGGTTTGAATTAGTATGTCCTTATTGCTATTGTAAATACCAGCTTTCCCAGCCGGCATGCGACGTCAAATCGACATCGATATGTGGTCGAAAAAATGTCACGTTATTAAATGACTAGATATCGACGTCAAATAAACGTCGATAATGAAAGTTGAAAAGACGTCGAGATATCAACGTTGGATCGACGTCTTGATTTGGTCACAGTTTTTACGAAATTCATGATCAGATAACTGTAGCGACCACAAGGATGCTAGGCAACCTTGGAACCCACTCGACTTGAAGTGCTGAAGCTGATGTAATGCAATAAGCTGTTGGTTACCGTTCAATTGTGTACTGGATGGAAGCCTTAAACTTCTTCTTTCGTAGTGATCACGAAGACTTTATATGAAAATTAAAATTATAGATAGGGCTTTAATAAATCTGGCGTCTACAGATGTCTAAATGACGTCCGCACGACGTAATAACTGGTGGTTGAATCGACGTCAGTAAGCGACGTCTATACAAGCTTGAGATATCTACGTCTTTTCAACTTTCATTATCGAACTTATATCAACGTCGAAGTGACGTGACGAACGACGTTTATTCAACGTTGATTCGACATGGATTTGCCGGCTGGGTTTAAGTATGGGTAAAATGAGAAATTGAGCATCATTTGCCTTAAATTGACAAGATAGTACAAATCGATTATCAATCACAGAAGAAAGGATTTCAACGATCGAGTAGTCAAGCCAAAGATGTAAGCATGGCAGACGTAGGTAGCACAGCCGTTCTACCGAGAGTCCCAAATTAAAGGTAACAGGTTTTATCAGGGCTAGCAATGCCAATTTAGCTCCAGTCAATTTGCAATAAATTTGAAACTAATCTTCAAGAGTTAACTTAAACATAGATACCTTGCTGGTTGATATCTGTGCTTCAAAAGTTGAAATACTAATCTTCAAAGTTTAAATTTGCCTCCACCTCCAAACCAGAGCTTTGCCGCTTTGGCCTTTAGCAAATTATTGAAGTACAGCGAATATTGATATAATAGCCTTGATAAAATTTGATCAAACAGTAGATTATATTATACGATACGGTATTTGCTAGAGCTCACCTATAATGCATTTCTTAATTTGTCTTTTATTTTGATTCTTAATTTCACCGTGCTTCAGGAATTTGCCTAGGCCGAAACGCCAAAGCTCTGGTTTGGAGGTGGAGTCAAATTTGAACTTTCAAGAATAATATTTCAACTTTGGAAGCACCCATATCAATTAACAAGGTACCTATGTTCAAGCTAACTTTTCAGAATTAGCTTAAAAGTTATTGCGAATTGATTGTTGCTAAATTGGCATCGCTAGCCCTGATCAAATCTGTTACCTTTTATTTGGGACACCTGGTACAGAACAAGAGGGAAGAAGTGAGTATAGGCCTATCGAAAGAAGAAGGATATCTCAACATCTGCTACCTAAATTTAAGTAATTTAAAATTTGATAACTCCCTGGAGGACTTATTTAACTTCAGAGACTCCAGAGGGGGNTGAAACTAATCTTCAAGAGTTAACTTAAACATAGATACCTTGCTGGTTGATATCTGTGCTTCAAAAGTTGAAATACTAATCTTCAAAGTTTAAATTTGCCTCCACCTCCAAACCAGAGCTTTGCCGCTTTGGCCTTTAGCAAATTATTGAAGTACAGCGAATATTGATATAATAGCCTTGATAAAATTTGATCAAACAGTAGATTATATTATACGATACGGTATTTGCTAGAGCTCACCTATAATGCATTTCTTAATTTGTCTTTTATTTTGATTCTTAATTTCACCGTGCTTCAGGAATTTGCCTAGGCCGAAACGCCAAAGCTCTGGTTTGGAGGTGGAGTCAAATTTGAACTTTCAAGAATAATATTTCAACTTTGGAAGCACCCATATCAATTAACAAGGTACCTATGTTCAAGCTAACTTTTCAGAATTAGCTTAAAAGTTATTGTGAATTGATTGTTGCTAAATTGGCATCGCTAGCCCTGATCAAATCTGTTACCTTTTATTTGGGACACCTGGTACAGAACAAGAGGGAAGAAGTGAGTATAGGCCTATCGAAAGAAGAAGGATATCTCAACATCTGCTACCTAAATTTAAGTAATTTAAAATTTGATAACTCCCTGGAGGACTTATTTAACTTCAGAGACTCCAGAGGGGGCCTTAAAATAGAGGGGGCTTATTAGAGAGGGGGCTTATTTGCAAAGTAAAATGACAAGGCTATGAACGGCAGCTTTTTAGGTATTTTGCCTCATATTTTGAAGAATCAACATATCAATACACATAATATTACGAGTCAAATACACAAATTCAAGGCAGTTTTAATCCCAAACCATATCAAAATTAACATCCAAACTTGTTTTAGCTAATAACCGGAAAATCTTTGGTATCTTCTCTCATTTGATATAGGTAAGAGGGGCTTAATAGAGAGGGGGAGGCTTATGTAAGATTTTGACTCAGAAGGGAGGGGCTTAATAGAGAGAGGGGGGGGTGGCTAATAGAGCTTTTACGTTATGTCGTTCAGAAGCCGAGCAATAAATATTTGAAATTTGTGGTTCTTACTATTCAGCTACAGCTCGATAAATGAAATTCAGGAGACCGTGTTTACATCTATCCTTCCTCTTTCGATATATACTCATTTCATTTCATCTCTTCAAATCCTTTTCGCCTGCACAATGAGTTTCCTACCAGCGTTTCAGGTCAAATTTTGCAGTCTGCTTTGTTTACATTATTGGCTCTGTTTTTTTTTCAATTGTGCTGTTCATTCTGAAATTGGGCACAAATGAAGAATTGGATGGCCTAATCATAACAGTGCAGTTGAATAAAAAGGAGAAAGACTCAAGAAAGACATAATATTGCCAGATACGTTTTCATTTATTTCTCCAAATTATTCCTCGCTTCCTGAGTTAACAAAGCTTTAAAATTTCTAAACACACTCACTCTCTCTCGAATTCTAGGTGAGGGAAAAGCTTGCGCGGATGTGAATGAGTGCCTTGTTAACCATGGTGGTTGCCATGCCACCTTGGCAACATGTACCAACACTTTCGGATCAAGAACCTGCATGTGTCACGCGGGTTACACGGGCAATGGCATCAACTGTGTTGATATCCAAGAGTGTCTGACCAACAATGGAGGTTGTCATATCAAAGCAAATTGCACGAATACTATTGGCTCACGCATGTGTCAATGTCAAGCAGGATACAGTGGCAATGGAATTCATTGTTTGGATATTAACGAATGTGGAATGTCACGTGGCGGATGTCATGATAAAGCTGCGTGTAATAACATGAATGGGACATATGAGTGTGTTTGTGCGGGTGGGTATTCAGGAAATGGAACATGGTGTGGGGATGTTAATGAGTGTACAACAAACAACCATACATGTGATACAAATGCGCACTGCACAAACACAAAAGGAACTTTTACATGTGCGTGCAAGAATGGTTATGAGGGTGATGGTAAAAGCTGTAATGGTGAGTTTTGTTGTTTATTTTTCAATAGGTTTTCTTTGGAAGAGCAAACTCTCAGATCACCAGTCATAACTAAAACTGTGAGCTGAGATTATGAACAACAACCTCCACAGTACTGAAATTACCCCCCTATGGTATTGAAATTATCCCAGGGGGGGTTACATAAGATATTCAGGGTACGGGTATGTGACGCATTCTCTAAAGGGTCATTTTTCGGCAGATTTTCCTTAAACTTCAGTCGATTTGGCTGAGATTGGCAAAAAATAGTTAAGAATAGGTTTTCCGCCAAAAATTCTCCATAAAAGTGGCTACGAAGGCAAATGTCGGCAATTACAAGTGGGTAGCTTTCTGAAAACCGGGCGGCAGACCCCCATCCATCCACAAGTCGTGTACCCCTCTCAACCCCCGGCAATTATCCCTCGACAATTCTGAATACCTTCCACAGCACTGGAATCATCCCATCACAGTTTGCATAACCTCCGCAGTACTGCAGTACTACCATGGCAAAACAAGGACAGATTTTGTAACACAATAGCAACAATTCAAAGCGATTAGCGATTGCAGATAAAATATAGTTACTTTTGACCAGTAATTCAAAGCGAACAAAGCCGCAGAAGTTGCTGTGAAGCCAGTCGGGCAAAAGGTCGCCTTGTGCACGCGAAAGGTGGTTTTTAACAGAAGTCATGAGTAAATATAGAAAGAAGAAGGATGTATCTAAACATATACCTCCGGCATTGTATTTGTTTGGTTCAGAACCCGTTTGGTAGGCGATTCATTTCTCGTATTTTGTAGGTGTAATTAAAACACTTACTGCTCAGCTTCTGAGCAAAATAAAAAGAATACCCGGGGCAGATATTTAGATATATCCTTCTTCTTTCTATATATGCCCATGTCTTTTCTTAGAAAACATTTCTGGAATGCACAACGAGCTAGCTGCCTGGGTTTCACAGCAACTTTTGCGGCTTTGTTTGTTTTGAATTACTGGTCAAGAGAATTTCCTTTGTCTGCAATCGCAAATCGCTTTGAATTGCAGTGTTAGTGTCAATCCAAAGCAACTGTTGCTATTGTGTTACAAAATCTGTCCTTGTTTGCCAGGGTGATAATATGTTTCATAATTATTTGTGATTTTACATTCTTTTTTCTAGCAATCTCTGATCCTTTGGTATTGGCAATGAGTTTGGTTATCGCTGTTGTTGTTTGTTGTGCGATTGTTTACATGCTCATTCATTTCAGTGTGTAAGTATTGTTTGGATTCTTTTTTCTGTTTAAAGCACGGGTTGTAGGAAATTTTGAATGCAAGCAAAAACTGACAGGCTTAAATTGAGTATCTCCTTGCTGGGATAATTCATAGCCTTGTTCTCGATATAACAACGGATGGTCACGTAGACTTATGACCTTTCGTCCCTTTTTTCCCTGCGTTCTTTGATTTGTTGATATCTCTCCGGTCAATAGGGACTCATAACATTACTATGAAAAAGTGAGCAAACTTTAGGCCCTCGCAGTTGGTGTATGAAAACTCCCGCAAGTTTTAGGTCATTTTTTTGACTGGAGTTTTCATACACCAACGTCCTGCCACAAATTCACTTCAAAGTCTGGTTTAAAGAGCTTGAACAGAGGAAAACAAACTGTTAATACAAAGAATGATATTTCCCTGACCTCCTACTAATCACAAAATGCATACCCTTCAAGCAATAATCTTCCTCTGAACAAACAAAATAAATTGAATTGACTGATACGTACGGATCCACTCTGCGAGGGCCTAAAGTGTGCTCACTTTTTCATAGTAATGTTATGAGTCCCTATTGACCGGAGAGATATCAACAAATAAAAGAACGCAGGGAAACGAGGGACGAAAGGTCATAAGTCTAAAGGTCACGTGCTGATAAACCTCGTTATATCAAGAACGAAGTCATGATGTGTGATCATGATTATGATATACGATGACAATTAAGCAATTAGCTCCGAAGGGCTAAACAAATATAATAGCTGTTCCTGTTTTGCCTGAACACAATGTGTGTCCTACTTGGAAGAGAAACGGCGTGTCTGTCATACTTCAGAAATTTCAACTTTCATAGAAATGATTCCAACCCTACGAGACGAGGCGTCAACTATATTTAAAAAGCTGTTGTAATTGGCTATTGACTGGTCTGAAAAAAACCTTAATTCATTTTCTACCTATAATTCTACAGTGTGCTTTTCCACTATCTTCAGTCTTTTCAGAATTACAGCGTCTTTCGTGTTTGACTAGTTTGAGGCCATGACATCATCAATTTGCTAAATCGCAAACCAGAAAAGCGAGAGATTTCTGCTTACCGTCGTATATCCTGCGTGCAGATATTGTATGGCTTTGGTTTTCTTGAAAATTCTACCAATTTCCTCCATTGATTTGGAAGCTACGATGGTTTGAAATTGTCTGAAAACGTTAATTGAATTCTTTTTGAAGAAAGAAAAACATTATATATATATTTTTTTTTTATATATACTCAATTTAAAAATTTACAATTTAACGAACATATTTACGACAAACGATACCATAGGGAGCATGATATACATGTCAACCCAGTGACCTTTACAATTAACACAATACAAAGATACTAAAGGCTATACCAAAGTTTCTGTTGGTTTCTGTTGAGGAAGAACCGTTTAGGTGGAAGAATATAGATGCCATCTGCTCGAGTAAAATTTATATAATAATTTAAAAATAATTTAATTTAAATTTAAAAATAAAAATAATTTAAAAATAAAAACTTTAATTTTGAAAGTATTCATGATATCAAAAAGACACACGCTGTAGAATTATGCCATTGAATCAAAAAAAGATGAAAAGGAAATGACAAAATGGGTTGATTAGTGATGGCGTTTAAAGTTTTGTGATATTTTGTTTCGTTTCGGAGTTTTCCGCTGTTTTGTGTCTTGAAGTGATGACGTTATTTTGTTTGCATATTAATAAGGAAACGATACACAGAGAGTAGAAAAATCAGTGACATTGACTATGTTTGGGATTAAAGCTGCTGCTTAAGTACGTTAGTGAGACAAGAATTGCCCAGAAATGTCATATATCTCATGAAAGAAAGAAGAAAGCTTTGGGTTTTCCGGAATTTTTGTAAGAAGCATTGTCAATATCAATTGTTTTCTTGCCTTTTTGCAAACAAAATGACGTCATCGGCTTCAATCATAAAATGGGGAATAATTAAAAAAAAAAACATGATATGGAAAAACTGAAAACGGTGTTCTTCGTTGTCAACTAGGCTATTGGCTTATGGAAATAAAAGTTTCGTTTCAGGTCACCTTTAAAGATTTGAGACCTATTTCAGGAATGTTTATAAACACGTTTTTACTATAATCACTCGCAACTATTGCACAACGATACCGATTTCGACCACACAAATTGTCTCATCTAAGTGGGCCTATCCTCTATGCAGAAAACTTTCGGAAACGACTTTAACGAAAAGTTTCATCTTCAATTTGTTTGCAGGATCAAAAAATGCAATAAAGGGGAAGCATGATTTGGATGCAAAGAAATTAAAGTTTGTAGAGGGAACACTGAAGCAACTATAGTATAATCTTGTATTCGTTCATTTTGAAAAACAATTAGCTTTGCGTATTTTACTGCAATTTAGGCTATTTTAGGCCTCAGTAAGGCCCATATTTAACAAACAGTTAATTATTCACACCGACGCAGTTAAACCAGCTTTTTCTAAACCAGGTTTCAACCCATCAAATGAATTCGATTCGTTAGATTTACCAATTAGACCGCAATATTNAAAAGCACCCCCCCCCCCCCATAAATGGTAGCTTGAAAAAAGCCCATATGGATTAAGGTTAAAGAGCTTGAACAGAGGAAAACAAACTGTTAATACAAAGAATGATTTTTCCCTGAGCTCCTACTAATCACAAAATGCATACCCTTCAAGCAATAATCTTCCTCTGAACAAAAAAAATAAATTGATTTGACTGATACGTACGGATCCACTCTGCGAGGGCCTAAAATGTGCCCACTTTTTCATAGTAATGTTATGAGTCCCTATTGACCGGAGAGATATCAACAAATCAAAGAACGCAGGAAAACGAGGGACGAAAGGTCATAAGTCTAATGGTCACGTGCTGATAAACCTCGTTATATCAAGAACGAAGTCATGATGTGTGATCATGATTATGATATACGATGACAATTAAGCAATTAGCTCCGAAGGGCTAAACAAATATAATAGCTGTTCCTGTTTTACCTGAACACAATTTGTATCCTACTTGGAAGAGAAACAGCGTGTCTGTCATACTTCAGAAATTTCAACTTTCATAGAAATGATTCCAACCCTACGAGACGAGGCGTCAACTATATTTAAAAAGCTGTTGTAATTGGCTATTAAATGGTCTGAAAAAAACTTTAATTCATTTGCTACCTATAATTCTACATTGTGCTTTTCCACTATCTTCAGTCTTTTCAGAATTACAGCGTCTTTCGTGTTTCAACTAGTTTGAGGCCATGACGTCATCAATTTGCTAAATCGCAAACCAGAAAAGAGAGAGATTTCTGCTTACCTTCGTATATCCTGCGTGCAGATATTGTATGGCTTTGTAAATTATGGTTTTCTTGAAAATTCTACCAATTTCCTCCATTGATTTGGAAGCTACGATGGTTTGAAATTGTCTGAAAACGTTAATTGAATTCTTTTTGAAGAAAGAAAAACACTATAATTTTTTTTTTTGTTTATATATACTCAATTTAAAAATTTACAATTTAACAAACATATTTACGACAAACGATACCATAGGGAGCATGATATACATGTCAACCCAGTGACCTTTACAATTAACAAAATACAAAGATACTAAAGGCTATACCAAAGTTTCTGTTGGTTTCTGTTGAGGAAGAACCGTTTAGGTGGAAGAATATAGATGCCATCTGCTCGAGTAAAATTTATATAATAATTTAAAAATAATTTAATTTAAATTTAAAAATAAAAATAATTTAAAGATAAAAACTTTAATTTTGAAAGTATTCATGATTTCAAAAAAAAACACGCTGTAGAATTATGCCATTGAATCAAAACAGGATGAAAAGGAAATGACAAAATGGGTTGATTAGTGATGGCGTTTAAAGTTTTGTGATATTTTGTTTCGTTTCGGAGTTTTTCACTGTTTTGTGTCTTGAAGTGATGACGTTATTTTGTTTGCATATTAATAAGGAAAGGATACACAGAGAGTAGAAAAATCAGTGACATTGACTATGTTTGGGATTAAAGCTGCTGCTTAAGTACGTTAGTGAGACAAGAATTGCCCAGAAATGTCATATATCTCATGAAAGAAAGAAGAAACCGGCATTTTTGTAAGAAACATTGTCAATATCAATTGTTTTCTTGCCTTTTTGCAAACAAAATGACGTCATCGGCTTCAATCATAAAATGGGGAATAAATTCAAAACAAAACATGATATGGAAAAACTGAAAACGGTGTTCTTCGTTGTCAACTAGGCTATTGGCTTATGGAAATAAAAGTTTCGTTTCAGGTCACCTTTAAAGATTTGAGACCTATTTCAGGAATGTTTATAAACACGTTTTTACTATAATCACTCGCAACTATTGCACAACGATACCGATTTCGACCACACAAATTGTCTCATCTAAGTGGGCCTATCCTCTATGCAGAAAACTTTAGGAAACGACTTTAACGAAAAGTTTCATCTTCAATTTGTTTGCAGGATCAAAAAATGCAATAAAGGGGAAGCATGATTTGGATGCAAAGAAATTAAAGTTTGTAGAGGGAACACTGAAGCAACTATAGTATAATCTTGTATTCGTTCATTTTGAAAAACAATTAGCTTTGCGTATTTTACTGCAATTTAGGCTATTTTAGGCCTCAGTAAGGCCCATATTTAACAAACAGTTAAATATTCACACCGACGCAGTTAAACCAGCTTTTTCTAAACCAGGTTAAATTTCAACCCATCAAATGAATTCGATTCGTTAGATTTACCAATTAGACCGCAATATTTGATAACCTGAGTTTGTCAATTTTAGTGTTTTATAACCGAAGGAAGCATTAGAGAGTTTAGGAAACCAGGACGACACCGCCAGCCAGACGTAATCCAGTATACAATTCGTCGGCAGGAACACCGCAACACGGCGAAAAACAACAGCGAATATGTATACAATAGATTTAATGAATATATACCAATATTCATAACAGCGCTAAACAAGTTCTGCATGGCAGGACGAAATACTAGCAACATATGGATTCATTAAATTTATTTTATACTGGGTGTCCCAAAAAGTACTCCTGTTTGAAAAAGCATCAACATTTTATTACATG
>REGM01000359.1:227279-239530 GCA_004194415.1 Aurelia aurita
CAATTAACCCTATCAAGCCTAGGGTATTTGATGCTCCAGGAAGACTAGGGGGGGGGCTAATTCAGCCCCCCCTGTTTTATTTCTGTTCTGTATATGCTAGAGCCTGGAAACTTGGCATGTGTATAGTACATCATGAGATGAACCCAAATATGAAATCTATTTTTAGTTATGTCACGTGACCTGCTCATGACGTCACAATGTTGCATTTTCAAAATCAATAGGGTTCAGTACTAAAAATCTTCAATCGTTGATTGTGAGAAAACAAAAAGGAGTAGGGACATCAGTCCAATTTTGGTGTATTCTCTGGATAAATAGCAATTGCTTTGTAAAGAAAAATTAGCGAAAAGTGATGACGTCATCACACAGGAATTCAAAGAATTTGCGCATGCGTAATGCCGAAATACGCTCAATTACGCATTTAAATTTCAAAAAAACTAGTTGGTTGGATAGAGGATTAAAAGTAGTATATGTTCCTCGTCTTTCATCTTTTTATCACATTAGCTGTAGATTTTAATAGGATTTATTCGAAATTTTACACAGACATCTCTCGAAAATTGAGTTTGTTTACCCCCTGGAATGAATTTAATTTTTCTAAAAAATTAATTTTTGATTGTAAGAAGGATAAAAACTAAAAGTCAGAAAGTCTCAACGTTGTAAGTGCACTTGGTAAAAATCCACAGAAGAAAAACCGCTAGGGGGGGGCTGATTTAGCCCCCCCCCCCCTAGGCTTGATAGGGTTAAGGCAAAAAATAGCGATAAAGAAACAAAAGAGAATTTTGATATTCAACGATTGTCATTTTCACTAAGCCATATGATGTTTTCTTACATCGTTCATTGTATAAGTCATCATTTGTATGTTACACAATGGTGGAAGTGTGAAGCCAAAAGCATACGCTCTATATCAAATTTCTCCTATTAAAAAAAACGTACAAGGGGGAAGGGGGTTATGCCCAACAAAGGCAGATTTTTACAGATTTTGGATATTTTGTAGAGAAACAAATTTTGCATCGACTGGCGTGAATTCCAGTATAATATCATTCTTTTCTAGGTGTGTCTCTTTCCGATCCAGTGACTAGTCTATCCAGTGACTGGAAATTTTTGAGAACATTTTTTGTCAAATTTCAGAACGAAAGATTGGATTGAAACGGGGCAAACTCTCCAATAGAGAGTTGACGAACCAGAACGGCAACGCGAGCCAGAATGTCATCTTGTATAGAAACTAAGTATTGTTTCCCATACGCTATTTTTAACATATTGTTGAAAAGACCAAGACGAAACATCCTTCTTCAGTTAAATACCTGCGAACAATCATTTTTTCTTTCAAAACTAACATTTAAAATGAGTGATTTTACTTCGGAGGTCTAGATCTGAAGTACAGAACGACAGAACTGGGATTTCCAAGTTGTGCAATTGAAAAGGAAAACTTCATGGTCTCTCAAGGGAGACAAATTCGCACGAAAACAAAGAATCTATTCAAGAAATAATTGTTGCTAAAAATAAAATTTGTAGCGGAGCACAGGGGACCAAGGTACACAAATACCGAAGCGAACCGGGAACAAAGAAAACTAAATATTTTTTACGAATTTAATTTTTATCAACAATTATTTCCTGGTTTCCCTGTGGCTGATGTTCTGAAACAAAGCAGCATTTCGTTGCCATTGCAGCTGTCGTCGTGGTTTCGTAAACTCCCTAATATTGGATCTAAACTGGGCAAACTCTCCAATATCCTTCATCATCCTTGCTATTCAACGAAAAACTGCATTGATTCAATTCAGTGGATCACTAGATGCACTACATAAGTCTTAGTATCACTCGTTAAACTGGATGATTGTCACTCATACTGTCTGAAATAAATAAAAAATTAGAGGAAAATATTGAACGAAAACAAAGAGTAACGTCGTATGTTTACTGGATCATTACAAATGTACAGCATTTAAAACAGGAAGGGCTCAGGCCTCAACAAAAGTTATAATAAACAGAGAAAGCGTGCTAAAATAGGCGTTTTCTATATTTTCCGAGTCTTGATTGTCGTGAAACAAAAATTTACAAAAATGGTGGAACAAAATTCAGATCGCGTCACTTTCAGTCCATTGTATGTTTAAGGGCCGCATCCCGATTTCGTGTCCTGTGGCCGATAAAACCACTCAGCGGGGCGTGCCTGGGTATAATTGAAATCAATGTAGTTCCACTCCACCTTTATAACTTTCATTGGTAAAAGCTGATTCGCTTATTTTCCTGCCATTTTCAAACTTGCGTCTGTTTTTGAAGAATATAACGATGACAATCAGCAAAATTAAAATGACAACAGCAACAACGACAGATGAGACAATAATGGTGGCATCACTTTTCTTTACGACATCTGAAAAACAGCTGCATGTGAGAGGTTAATAAAAGTGAATAGATTTGTGGGTTAAAAATGGAGACACATTGCACAGTATACCCAAATTCGTACATTGTGCCCTTAAACTTGGCTGACAAAGTCGAGAAAAATGAATTTTTGATAATTACTCATAGCAACAATGTAAGTGGAATCGCTAGTAAAATTTCACAGATTGGCTGGATTGGTTTTGAAGTACAATTGTTCCAACAGTGGGTACGTCTATCAATAAATATATATTTCATTTTATTTCATTACTTATTAGGACCCCTTTTAAACTAGTGCGAGCTGAAGAGCGGCGGCTGGCTTCCTAAATATGCGAGATCAATTAACGTAATGGGTCAGAGCAAGTCCAAAGTGACATAGATCACAACAAGATTTCGCCTGAGATCAGGCTGCCTGTATGTATGATAGAAATCTGACTTATCTCTGATTGGATAGACGAGCCATTTCCGGAAGACATAGCAGAATTATTAATTGAATCAGATGATACCCAAGAGGAGAGTGCAGATGATACAGATGCTGAATATTTCGGTGACACAGTGACTCCATCTTTAACAAAATTTAAACGTAAGCGTATGATTTTAAAATATGCCTTGTGTCCCAAGGAAAAGGTAACAAATTTGATCAGGCTAGCAATGCCAATTTAGCTCCAATCAATTCACAATAATTTTTAAACTAATCCTGAACAGTTAACCTAGATAGTTGATATTTGTGCTTCCAAAGTTGAAAGATTTATCTTGAAAGTTTACATTTGCCTTCACCTCCAAACCAGAGCTTTGCTGCTTTGGCTTAAGCATGTTATTGAAGCATGGCGAATAAATCAATAATAGCCTTGATAACATTAAAACAAAAATTAGTTTATATTATACGGTATTTGCTAGAGCTCACCTATTATGCATATCTTAATTTTTCTTTAATTTGATTTTTGATTTCGCTGTGCTTCAGGAAGTTGCTAAGGCCAGAACGCCAAAGCTCTAGTCTGGAGGTGGCGTCAAATTTGAACTTTCAAGAATAATATTTCAACTTTGGGCGCACCAATATCAATAAACAAGGTACCTATGTTCAAGTTAACTTTTCAGGATTAGCTTAAAAGTTATTGCGAATGATTTGGAGCTAATCTGGCATCGCTAGCCCTCATCAAATCTCATAACTTTTATTTGGGACACCCGGTAGATCCCTCAAATAGGAAATAAAGCAGAGGAAAATAAGATACTTTTTGGTCATTTAATCAGAGCAGATGGGAAACAAAANAGTTGAAAGATTTATCTTGAAAGTTTACATTTGCCTTCACCTCCAAACCAGAGCTTTGCTGCTTTGGCTTAAGCATGTTATTGAAGCATGGCGAATAAATCAATAATAGCCTTGATAACATTAAAACAAAAATTAGTTTATATTATACGGTATTTGCTAGAGCTCACCTATTATGCATATCTTAATTTTTCTTTAATTTGATTTTTGATTTCGCTGTGCTTCAGGAAGTTGCTAAGGCCAGAACGCCAAAGCTCTAGTCTGGAGGTGGCGTCAAATTTGAACTTTCAAGAATAATATTTCAACTTTGGGCGCACCAATATCAATAAACAAGGTACCTATGTTCAAGTTAACTTTTCAGGATTAGCTTAAAAGTTATTGCGAATGATTTGGAGCTAATCTGGCATCGCTAGCCCTCATCAAATCTCATAACTTTTATTTGGGACACCCGGTAGATCCCTCAAATAGGAAATAAAGCAGAGGAAAATAAGATACTTTTTGGTCATTTAATCAGAGCAGATGGGAGACAAAAGAGATTATGGACAGGAAAAGTAGAAGGCAAAAGGGAAACGGCCAAGGAAAACATGGATCAAAGACATCACACAGTGGACGCAAAGCAGCATGACACACTGCGTGAGAGAAGGAAACAACAAAGAACAGTAGAGGTAGTTATCTATGCGCAAATCTACCAGAGAGGTAGTTGCGAGCAACAGATAACAGGTAACACAGGAAACTGGCACAATTTGAAAACTGGCAGAAAATGTGACGGCACCAAATCGATTGTAATCTCTGGAAAAATGGCTGGATTTTGACGCCAAAGAAGTCTAGACCAGACACACTAAGTTTTATTGTTTTCTATCCAACACAATTTCTGCCGTTCTCGTGTGAAGGGGAAGCCTATCTACAACAATTTTACGCCATTTTGAAATTGTACCTGCAGCGTGTGAGCGTAGTCTAAGTTTATTACCTTTATTTGAAGTTTGCTTGTCAACTTCAGTCTTCGAGACATTGATACAAAATATTCCATTTCCCTCAAAACCAGGTTTGCATCCACATTCTCTTGACCCTGGTGTGTTCCTACACGAGGCTAAAGTTGCATGGCAGCCTCCATTGTGTCCATCGTTACATTCGTTGATGTCAACACAGTTGAAGCCATCCCCTGTGTAGCCTCGATTACAACTGCACAAACGAGATCCGATAGTGTTCGTACAAGTTGCTTTGTTGCTGCAACCACCATTATTGGCTAGGCATTCATCTTTGTCAAAGCAAAAGACCCCATTGCCTTGAAATCCAGCCTTACAAGTACACGTGCGTGATCCTATGGTGTTTGAACAGAAAACATTGGGGTCACACCCACCGTTCGCAGTCAGGCATTCACTTTTATCAGAGCAAGATACCCCATTTCCTTGAAAGCCATCTTTGCAAGAGCACACTCTCGAGCCGATTGTGTTGGAGCATTTTGCATTGCTGTCACAGCCACCATTATCGGTTAAGCATTCATCTTCGTCGATACATAAAACTCCATTCCCTCGAAGCCCCTTGTTGCAACTGCAAGACCGAGATCCAACTGTGTTGAAGCATGTTGCATTGATGTTGCATCCACCATTTTTCTCATCAACACATTCATTGATGTTCGAGCAGTTTACACCATTTCCAGCAAGACCAGGCTTACAAATGCATTGTCTGCTGCCTGCAATAAACCACATTGGGATGAATTTTAATGTCAAACGAAAAATGCAGCTTGAGATCAAACTTATGAGCATAGGTTCCAAATCTTTAAAAAGGTCGGTGTAAAATTATGTGACCTATTTCTTTGAATGGAATGACTTGAAAGAAACTTCCATTCTATCAATCTTTGTGCTTTTAAACAAGTTACGGGACAAGGAAAACTATTTGTGAAGAAAAAACTATGTTTTTTGTGATTGAAAAAATTGTTATTTTTGAAAATGTTTGGTGATGCTGGGCATGACCAGCATGACCTTTAACTTCGCCACTGTGCACGTGACATGGCCTTAGAGTAGAACACTCATCGATGTCTTTGCATTTCATACCATCCCCGGAGTATCCACTCATGCATGTGCAGTTAAATGTAGAAGGAGGGGGTGTTTGGGTTTTACGGTTGCGCGGTTTCACCCATTTTTTTGTTCGGTTTTCCGGTTTTCGCCGTAAAATAGCACGGTTTTTCGGTTTTGAACATTGTCTCGGTGAACGGTTTTTGGCTTTATTTTGGTCGGTTTTGCGGTTTTTGATATAAAATTGAACGGTTTTTCGGTCTTGAATCCTGTCTTTTGGCATTATCGCGGTCGTAGTAAATAGATAGTTACATTTTTCTGTCTTTTTTGCGATATCCCGCAGCGATTGTGTACTTCCAGACTGCTAGCCAGCAACAACAAGAACAACAATTGTTTTGGCGGGAAAATGTCTGAACATCGTGAAGTGACCTTGAAGGTTATGGCGGACCCTGAAGTCGTTATCGATTGCGTTATTGAGTGAAATTACAAGAACCGTTGACTTTAAGGACACTATGCATGACTTTGATAACACGAAAGCCCATAAAGTATTTTTTTGAGTGTTGCAAACCATCGCATTGATATTTTTATTTTACAAACCCAAAAAGGTGACCTTGATTCATTAAAAACATTCTTTGCATAACCTTGATAGGGAATTTTTAAGCAATTTTTTTAAACTATAATTCAAAAAAGGGCGTTTTCCTCATTCACCAGGAGCTTGAAGGGCGTGGTCACGAAAAATTTTCTTGGGGCTGCGCCCCCAAACCCCACCTTCATGCCCGTTCCCGTAAGCCCGAGCTGGCTCTCGACGGACCTGGCTGCCGTCAGACAGAGAACGCTTCGCGAAGAGACCACCATGGGGCCACCCAGGGGTGGTCATGTCCTATGGGGACAGTAGTTCCAGGTTTGTCCCAAAACTTGGCTTTTTTCTCTTTTTGCCTTCAGTAAGTTTGGCTTTTTTCCTGAATAGTACTGGACAATAGATCATTTGGCAAGGTTTGTCGCCAAAACTGGTTGTTTTCGCGCTGTCAGCACTGGTTTTTTCTTGATCGTAATAATTTAAGAAAATTCTTCGCTTATTTCTTCAAATCAATGGACAACAAATTTTTTCCAAGTTTGTTGGCTTTTTTTCGGTAAATTCATGGACCGTATTGAACTAACTGCTCAAAACTGGGTGGGATCCGACAAATACTAAGGACAGAGGTAACACCAATTAACTCAAAATACGTATTTCACAATTACAAATACAAAAACCGAGTGGGATTTCAGAAAAACATGGGACAGAGGTCACAACAGTGCACCCAATATTCGGCAAAAATTGGCTTTTTCCTGGAAATTTAAAGGACATACGCTACGTCAAACGGATGTCAAAAGCCTTAAGATGTTGAGGAAACAGCATCAGAAATTCTGCTAGAGCATCTGAAATTTTATGCTGACCAGTTATGTCCCAAAAACGTGGCTTTTTCTGGGGTTTCTAGCATAAATGCATAAACCTCGGCAAAAACCGGGTTGGTTTATGTTTGTTCCCAGGACAAAGGTGGGATCAAGAATTTTACAGTACTTGATCGCTCCTGGGCCACCATGGCAAAACACGGGATATTGCCAGAGTATACGTATCAGCGTCGGAACATAGTGACAGAGCGTGTCGATGTATTCTCTGACGAAAATTCTAGCACAGCAGAGGCTGTTGACGTGGACGTAGAACAAGCAGACGAAGCGAGTGACACAGAGGAGAATTTAGACGAGGTTGACGAATTCGATCCAAGAAGTGACGAAAAAGAAGATGCCGAGGGATTAGAACTCCACTGACAAACCACGATGAAATCGGAAGATTGACAGACTTTCTATTTGGGGCACGGTCCCGATATGGAAAACTGCTCGAAAAATATATGCATAACGACCCACGAGATACTACAATGATGTATAATGTAATGTTACGTTGCAATGTTATTGAATGTTGCATTGTTTTCGGTTTTTCCCTAATTTTTCACGCGGTTATACGGTTTTACGTAAAATATCGCACGGTGTTACGGTTTTAGCGAAAATTTTGAGCGGTTTTACGGTTTCCGGACCCCCCCCCCCCAAACACCCCCTCTAGAAGGTGTGACTTGCGTGCATTTAGCGTGGATGTTACAATTACCATTTGATACATTGCAGTCTGAAAGATAAAGGAGCTACAATAAATAGTTGCTTCAGTACATAAATAGTGGCAAGAGGAACGTGCAGTTAGGTCATTGCCGGAATGGTCATATTTGCATGTCAGTTAGCTGTAGAAGGTTTGATTTTGTGGGCAGTTAGCGTTCATGTTACATCCTAAGTTTTAAATCAGTGCAGTCCAGAAGATAAGGATTCAATCGATTCAACTGTTGGACCATTATTCACATCAATGGGTGGAGGGGGGGACCAGGACCAAACCCAGGAGAGGAGAAACTCATTAATAAAATCCTCTGAAACTTTCAGGTAACGTCCTTCTACATTAGAGCGATATCGTTGAGCAAGTTCTTTAAATACCAGCCTTGGTCAATGTTTGAATTTGGATTTAAATTTGGACAACAATGCGAGCAAATAGGCGACCAGAGCGGTGCGGTATTATCTAAAGAAACAACTAAAGTCCATCTCAAAATGGGGGTTAAGTGTAATTTAAGCCCGGTTGATACAGCTCAGGAAGTTTTATTGAGTATTTCGTAGGCCGGGATGTTAGCTCTTTGCTCCAGGGTTAAGATTTTACGGACCTTTCTCTCCTAAGGCTGCTTCTAGTAACTTGGAAAATATCCATATTTGTTAATAAAATCTGCAAGTGATTGGATGCCAAACAGCGCTCAGGAAACACAAATCAATAGGCAACCCATCGGACCGCCCCTTCACTATCGTTAATGTCTCGTCGCGACGTGTTTGATCTTTTTGGTTGGACAGCCAAGCCAAAATACTTCACTAAATAGCTCCTAGCGATGAATCGGTCAGTTAGTTTTACCAGAGCGTACAAGCAAGACGAGTTTCTCCCACCCTCCCTGTCCCTTCTTATGCTGTATTATTGAGTTTGTTGTTTTTTGGAATACTTCTTAGCTTTCGGTTGTCCAGTCGGAATTCCTGACAGGTGCATTAGCCGGAATTTGGCATTCCATGTCTATCACCGACCGTAAAAGCTACCCCAGTTCAGGCAAAGGGGCCTAGTGCACTCTTCTCTGCAGTCAGTTCAACCTGTGGGGCGAGAGAGGCTGATGCACTGACAGCCCATTTTCCTGAGTAAGTATTAATTAGATGTAATGTGTGATGTGCGATAACGCAAGATTACTGATGCAAAACACTTCAATTGTTTTTATTCGCGGACAGTTCCACGTGACATCTAATTTGAGACAGATTTTAATGTGATTTAAGGAGGTACTGCACCATTTATTTCAATACTTTTGTAAGGGAGGGGTTTTGGCGGTTCAGCATCGGTACTGGCAGACGTTCTCCACTTCTCTACTTCTCCTTCTTTCGGTCAGGCTGAAATGCGACGTGTAGGAAAGAGTGGAACATAAGACAACTGATAGCTCAAAGCACATTTTTCAAGCCCTGAGGTTTTCAACGGTTCACCTGAAAGAATAATGATTTCATGTAAATTTTGCAGAGATTGCCTACAATCACTTGCAAAAGTCTTGAGCCATTGTGGAAAAATATGGATTTTTGCCCCCCCCCTCCCCCCCATTGCAATGTTGTTTTGGAGGAAACGTGATTTTTCTAATGAAAGGTCATAAAATACAACTTTTTAAACCGGTCTCAACATTGCAAAGGGGGGGGGGGACGCAAGGCAAGAAAAATCGCTTTTTTACAATGGCTCAACACTTTTGCAACTGATTGTCTGAAAAGTTCAAAACTTATGGGGCGCATAAATACCAAAGTTGTTAACGGAATCAGCTGAAATTTTCAGGACACTTTTTTATCCCGGACGTCTAACAGGAACTGAAGTGTTGAATTTTTACTGTAGACGGCAACGGTTATATAGACTTACAAAAATTCAAGTAATTAATACAGTTCTGACTGTAATTCGTGAGTGTCGACGTAAATAGCTGGTTCATTGCACATATGACGTAAAATATTTAACAATGCATAGAATCTGGAATTAGCAATGTCTAGCAATTCCGGTAAAACGATAAAACGTACTGTCTTGAAATAATGTAATTTTAAATTAATTTTAATTTCTGAAATGTCTTTTTAAACTTCCAAACCCTTATATAAAAGTCTTACCAGTGGATCTATCATAAATCGCAGACAACTTTTGTAGTTATATGCTTTGTGACCCTGTGAGGCAAGTGTCAAGCGATTTGATTGGCGCATTGGATACACCAAGATTTTTTAGCACCCACCAGTACCTCGGAATCTTGTTTTGAAGAAATCAGTCTTTTATCAAATTGAACCAGAAAGGGCGGGAAAAACGATTATGCTTGAAAACGCAAACATAAAAGCCGCAGGTCAAGCAAAAGAGCTTTAGCGCGGTCTTGGTCAATCATTATATCAATGAATATAGCTGCTAGGTGGAGTGAGTTTACTTTAATCCTTTAATCCCCTGATGTCCAGTGGCGGCGCAAGCCACACAAAAGTCGAGGGGATGAACGAATATGGGGGTTTGGGGCATAGCCCTCAGGAAAAATTTTTAGGACCACGCCTTTTTGATATTCAGGAAATGCCCTGTTTAACCTCAGGAAACACCTTTATTTGTCTATAGAACTCTAGAGATGACTATCTAGCCCCTCCTTAGATACATTCTCGACGGATTTAGACGAATTGGAAGACTGACCTTGGAGAAAATTGAGGGGGACTCGTCCCCCACATTCCCGCCCCCCCCCCCCCGTGGCTCTGCCACTGCTATGCTGATGTCTATTCCCGAACATTTTTAGAAATCTGATTGCTTCTTTTAAAATGCTCAAATTTCCCAGTAATTGTGGTTATTTCTGGAAGTGAGTTTGTTAACCCTATTTTGGTTGGGAGGCAAATTTGCCCCCCTCCCCTGTTGGTTTTTTATTAATAACTCCAAATTGAGCAAATATTTCTTCTTTAAACTTCGTGACTTTTCCTAAAAACGTCTTAGACACCTAGTGAAAAATTGTTTTAGTAAAAACTTAGTTAGGGGGGGGGGGTAGGGACCAAATTTTTGCAGGGTATGTCTGAAAATTTGAAATTTGAAAAATTATGATTGTTATGTAATCTTCATTTTTTTGAAGAGTTGTGTGGTTCTTTTTCAATAAATTGTCTTTGATTGAAAGGAAGTATATTTCTAATTCAATTTATTCACATAATATAATGTTTACTTGCGCAATATGGCTTATCCTACTGTTTGACATTGATTATTTTCACCAAAGTGTTCGCTTGCATTTCTCCTTCGCATACATGTTCACTGTTCCTGCCCAAATGATCAAAGAGAAATTCATTCTCTCATTGCTGTGTTTAACAACACTCCAAATTGTCATTTTAGTGCCAAAATTTAGGATGGGCAAAATTTGGCTAAATTTGGCAAAATCATGCGATTCTTCTAAATTTTCGCGAAAAAGCTCAAATTGGCTGTCACCAAAAATTGCCAAAAAATTATCAAATTCCGCTATATTTTTGGCGTTAAGGTTCAAAGGCATCCTTCCTCAAAATCAGGACGAAATATTGCATTTCAGTTAAGAAACAATAATTTTCTGGCTAATTTTGTTGAAACATGCAAAATTTGACAATTTTTGATGACCACAGTCAATATTTGCTGACGTCAGCAATTTCATGGTTCTATTTTTAGCATTATACATATATTTTTGGAAAGTACTTGTTATGAGCTATATACAGGCCAAATTAGGTATTCATATCTGTTGCCAATCTGCAATTAGATAGGGGGGTTTTTTGCCCCCCCCAACCAAAATAGGGTAGTCAAGATAGCCCAACCACTATAGGGTTTCGACGGTATTCAAATACTTAAACCATCAGATTACGATGAAAATGAAAAATCGAGAAACTTTTGTCTGAAGGGTTATAGTAACCTTAATGTTTGTCGCGGCAAGTACCGTGAAAGTAATAACCGTAACATTCCTATTCCTTGTATGGATTTAGTAATGTCTGCATGGATATGACTAGCAAATGACAGTATTGAATGAAGAACAATCCCAAGGTGTTGTGTTCGTCAAAATTTATGACAGTGGTATCATCAAACAGAATCGGTAGATGGTGTACACTAATTCTTTTCCTTGAGCAGGTTCCCTCGACTGCTTGTTTCGTTGGATCGGGATTAAAATACATTCGCCACTTATGTTCCCAAGAATCGTAAACGACAGTGAAAAGTGATGTATCGTCAGCGAAGAGTTTATCATTAAATCTCAGATTTTCTGTTGAATCATTTATGTACACAATAAAGAAAAGAGGCCCAAGGATTGAACCCCGAGGAACACCAGCTGTTACATTTCCTCAGTGTGAAGCTTTGCCCTGTAGGACCATGCGCTGCATACGATCATCTACTGTATTGGTATGAATACAGGTGTTTCTCAAGCCTACTGTGGAGGAGCCATAGTATCAATTTTCATGTTTTGGATATATTTTGAATAGAGAATGCTTCAAGTGAAAGTGAAGCTCAGTTATCGCAAAATGAGGCGAAAATTTCAGGTTAC
>REGM01000036.1:0-12091 GCA_004194415.1 Aurelia aurita
ATCAATTTCTTGAGAAAATCATCCTTTGCTGACTTTACAAGATTTTTGACCCTTTTCTTTTCTCTTTTGTAATTACTCCAATGGTGTGCTTCGTTGTTTGATATTGCAAGTTTATGTAACTTATCACGCTGAAGTATTGCATTTTTTACACAGTCAGTAAACCAGGGCTTTGGTTGTCTCCTTACTTTAATAACTTTCAGTGGGGCATGCTTATCTAAAATTTCAAGGTACATGTTATTCCAGTTGTTTACAGCTTCATTTATATCACAAGTACTTGCAGCAGAGTTGAGATTTGACCTTTTCACATCATTTTCAAAATTCTTTGCATCAAAATTTCGATATCAAAATTCTTTGTCATTGTAGCTGGTTTTGGAACTTTCTTAGGCAAAACACAATATATAAGTGAATGATCACTAATGCTATTATGAAGGCAACCAGAAGTAACAAGGTTCATTGAGTCAGGAGCTATATGAACCTTGTTACTTCTGGTTGCCTTCATCAAGTTTGTTTTGTCGGGTGCTACGTGCCCAAGTTTGGTTTCTAGAAATTTGATCAAGGATTTTAGGCCTATTTTGAAGGATTTTGGGATGAAGCATTTCTACAAATCGCTTGTATTTTGAGAATGATACACCTGATTTTGCCGAAATAAATTTCCAATGTTAGCTAGACAGGTATTATCACCTTTTAAGAATCTGATAAATTGTTTACAAACTACAGGCTTGAGGCTTTCTAATGTCCACACAAAAATTCTGTCTCCCTAGTATCATATGTACTATGTTGCGCCAAATGTCGTAGAAATGTTTTCAAAATATTTACAGTTGGTTAGTTTAAGTGTTGAATATGTCGAAAACATAAACATTAGTAGTAAAACCGTTCTAGAAAACTTTCACACTTCTGAAAAACAATATGAATAACGATGCCAGAAAATTCTAAGTCTAAAATATTTTCAGACAATCTTGGACATAAATTACTGGACTTCAGCAGGATAATTCAATTCCCCCCTCTCCCCAAGATCAATGTTGCTATCGACGTTTTTAACGAAAATCTGACTTCAGAACAACATTGATTGGTGGGGGAAGGGGGAAATGAGGGTATTAATTCTTAGCTTCAGATATATAAACAAATTAATTTGGCCCCTCAGAGTTGATGGGCTATATCACAAATATAAAATTTGCTATTTGCCAAAGGCAGTGTTCTCTCATCACAGGGGCCCAAGTTTGGGATTTTTAAGCACACTGGCTAAACGTGCACTCCGCAGCAACCGAAATAGTTGAGGGTTAAAGAAAAAATGTTTAGATTTTTTCTCCACCACAGAACACAGGTGTTCCCCCAACCCCCAAATACCCGAGAGAAAAAAGATTATCCCCTAAAAAAATTTCCAAAGAAGAGAGAACACCCCCCGTCGACAATTCTTGTTTGGTTCGCCTTCGCTTTTTCAGGTAAGATTTTCTTTAGTTTTTTCGTGAGTATCAAATATAAACATTTACAAGGCAAGCATCTGATCGCAATGATCACCAAACAATGCTCTAAACTTGCAACCATCTCATCTCAATGGCTCTTTTCCAAGGCAACCATCTCATCTCAATGGCTCTTTTCCCAGGCAACCATCTTATTTCAATGGCTCTTTTCCAAAGGCAATCATCTTATTTCAATGAGTACCAAATAACGCTTTAAACAAGCAACCATCCATCTCATCTCAATGGCCATTTACCCAGGTAATCATCTTATCTCAATGATTACCAGGCAACCATCTAATCTCAATGGCTACCTAATAATTTTCCAAGGCAATCATCTGATCTAAATGATCACCTAAAAACACTTTAAACAGCAGCCATCTCATCTCAATGGCTATTTTTCCAAGGCAATCATCTCATCTCAATGATTACCAAATAACACTTTAAACAGGCAACCATCTGATCTCAATGGCTACCTAATATATTTCCAAGGCAATAATTTGATCTTAATGATTGCCAAAATTGCTTCAAACAGGCAGTCATCTTATCTCAATAGCAGCCAAAATAAATCATCTGCCAGTCAGTTTTTTGTTTGTTTGTCTTTTGTTTTTTGCACTAAAAGCATGATTACGACTTATCATAACAAATTGGAGCATTGGAGCATGGAGAAAATGCACAGAAGTCTCTCTTTTTCTTTTCTTATCTTGACAAGACATTAGTTGAAATTGATAATCAAACACAACTCTGTAATATTAAGGTCCCATTATTCGCGGACAATAGCCCCCAAAAAACACAAAATAGTTTCACGGTCTGTAGGTTTAAACTACTTTCACTACAAAACCAACACAAACACTAAAGCCCAAGCCATAGTTATTGCCTTGAAGATGATCCCAACCAGCGTGACGAGGTAATAAGCCTTTCTAAGGGTAATTTGACATAAACTTTATAAGCATCATTAGACCATCTTCCCATTGCCCGAATTAAATAATCTGGGAAACCAAAGAGCAGCTGCCGTTTATGCAGTTCCAACACGAGAACTATGTAACGTATAGGAAACCTTTGAGCCCTGCTGATTTTAGAGCCTGTTGGAGTCGATAGTTCAGGATTTGCTTAGACAAAGACCTAATAAAAGCGGGCCTCGAAAAGGACCCTGCAACCAAAAATATTGAATTATTTCCAAGGCCAAGAAAGGTGATGCATGTTAATAGACCCTCTGTTTTATCTTTAACTAATAACGGTACACCTAAATTTTGGCAAACCATGAAACAAACCGCTAATGCTACTTGGCGCTCATCTGACTTCGGTACTCCTACGATAAAGAAATAATCAAGATAATGTTGTATGTAACGGACGGGATCTGTTCTTGCCAGCAATATTGCAATATGTCAGCAAACTTTTGTAAATAATTGAGGTGCTGATCGAATTAAAACGTAGCGTTAAATCTACATAGGATTTTCCCTCCCATTTCATAACAAGNACACAAACACTAAAGCCCAAGCCATAGTTATTGCCTTGAAGATGATCCCAACCAGAGTGACGAGGTAATAAGCCTTTCTAAGGGTAATTCGACATAAACTTTATAAGCATCATTAGACCATCCTCCCATTGCCCGAATTAAATAATCTGGGAAACCAAAGAGCAGCTGCCGTTTATGCAGTTCCAACACGAGAACTATGTAACGTATAGGAAACCTTTGAGCCCTGCTGATTTTAGAGCCTGTTGGAGTCGATAGTTCAGGATTTGCTTAGACAAAGACCTAATAAAAGCGGGCCTCGAAAAGGACCCCGCAACCAAAAATATTGAATTATTTCCAAGGCCAAGAAAGGTGATGCATGTTAATAGGCCCTCTGTTTTATCTTTAACTAATAACGGTACACCAAAATTTTGGCAAACCATGAAACAAACCGCTAATGCTACTTGGCGCTCATCTGACTTCGGTACTCCTATGATAAAGAAATAATCAAGATAATGTTGTATGTAACGAACGGGATCTGTTCTTGCCAGCAATATTGCAATATGTCAGCAAACATTTGTAAATAATTGAGGTGCTGATCGAATTAAAACGTAGCGTTAAATCTACATAGAATTTTCCCTCCCATTTCATAACAAGATATTTACGGTCCTGATTACTAACTGGCAAAAGCCTATAAACGTAAAAATTTCAAAGGAGTTAAGTAAAAGGAGAATATAGTACAATATCAGTCATTGCAGAATTCTGAACGAGTCACTTAGATTTACGTTTTGATGATCTCTCTGGGGATGGTGAACGCTCTCGGTCTCGCTTAGATCTGGATTCGTCTTGATTAAACCTCTCCCTTTGATTTTGTGTACAATAAATAGCTTTGTGATTGCCTTTGCAAAGCCAGCAAATGTGTTGGAATCTGCATGGGTTAAATGAGCATTGAGTGTCGTTGAATTTCATGCACAACCTTGAATCGTCGAAATCATTACGAATAACAATTTTAGTCTTTCCTTTTTCTACGCTCTCAGGCTGCATAACTGACGAAATATACAAGGAGAGGTCAACTGCAGACCAGGACAGACTGGTATCATCCATGGATTTCTTCCTAAACGCCCTGTCATAGGTTAGCCAGCCGAGATTCGAGGTGTCTCTACTGGTCTTGGCAATGAGGAGGAAATACCCAATTAGATCACTCATTTTAGTCGGATTATACTTGCTCATTACACCAGCATAAACGCCCCATGCTTCCGCCTAATCCAAGAAAGTTTCAATTGATTTCAATTCTGAGTTTGCATCGCACTTAAGTAACTTTGTTAGCTGAGGACCAACAGGCTCAACCGCTGGCAACTTGTCCAAGTTACATGGACGTAGCATGGTAAAATCGACGAACAAGTTCTTCTTGATGATGTTAACAAGGTACCCTGGAACAGGACCCAACGCACCAGACACCGCTAGTCCCGGAGACACATCTTGATTAGATAAGAAATTTTGCGGGCATAAGGACATTAGATTTTTAGTAAAATCTAGAAGTGGCTGGCTTGAGCTGGTTGAAGGCAAGCCAGACTGAGCGCTCTGAGTAGGCAAAGTGACACTCGGCATGGACATTTGAGATGAAACCACCGAAACAAAAGAAGGGGCTTGAATTGAACTTTCCCCAGAAACATTAGATGCAGGTATACCTGAAGCTGCAGGCTGATTGCAAACGTTTTGAGCTTGTAAAATTGCATTTAGGCCCTGTTGAATGCTAACCATGGAAGTTTCGAGAACAGCGAGCCTTGAATCAACGTTTTGCCCACTCATAGCGTCTTGAATTGTTCGGGAATCATTGGTATTATCATCCATCACTACACATAAAAATAAGGAACGTTTTCACCGTAGTCTTGTGAAATAAAATGCAAAATCAAACCCCATATTTTTGCCACGCCTTTCCTTCCTGCGTCCAAATAGGAATGAAACGTGTTAGAAGTTTGCTTTTAAGCAGTCGCAAAACTAAATCAAAGGATTTCGCAACTTGTTCTACGAAAGACAGACTGCGAAAGACTGACTGTTAATGAAACAAATTCTTTTGTCAAGCAACATTGCGCGAGGCAGGCAGCGTACTAAATCATTCGAGCAGCGTATATTCAATCTGCTGGGAATAGAGAAAAACCTGTTGCTACCCATGCAACAAGAATCAGAAACAAAAGGGGGAACCTTTCCTTTTATAAACAAAACGCTCGCAGCATCTTCCGCGAATTAACTGGGATATAAAATTTCATTCTTATCCCTATTTATCGACTTTCAATCCTTTTCACAACAAAACTAATTTTGGCTTGCACCACGCCACGCCATCAAATTGCAAAGAGCGGGAAACAGTCATATGACCTCCACAGCTTTGATGTCTGAACTTGTCGCCATTGTTGTGCATGCATAATTTTTTGACATAAATTATACTACGTCAGGCCCGTCGGAAGCGGGGGGGCTGGGGGGGCTTCAGCCCCCCCAATAATTTGCTGACGTTTGTTCGTTTTTAGTGAAAAAGGTTGTTAAAAAGTCAAGCTTATGGAAAGGAAGACTTTAACTTATTTATACTAGAGGAAGTTATCAGAGTTATCAAGCTACCACGTTTCTATTAAAAAACAGTCTATTTCTAAGTGATTTTGAGGTCCTATTTTCAAAATTTCCAGGAAAGCCTTCCGTTAGTCGCGATCCTTTGCTCCTTTAGATGGCAGATTCTTCATAATAGAGGCGTTTTCCAACGATCTAAAGGGCGTGGTCACAAAAAATTTTCCCGGGGGCAAGCCCCCGGACCCCCATATTTGCTCACTCCGCTCGCACCTTGTTTCAGCCCCCCCAATATGAATTTCGTTCCGACGGGCCTGCTACGTTAACCACGAATTGTCAGGCAGTTGAAAAGTTACTTGTGGAGTTCCTCAAGGATCTGTGCTTGGCCCCTTACTTTTTTTAATTTATATCAATGACCTGCCTAATGTATCCAAAGTCCTTTCTTTCTTCCTTTTTGCAGATGATACAAATATTTACTTTGAGACTGAGAACATTGAAAAGCTTCAGGTTAAAATCAACAAAGAACTGCTAAAAGTAAAGTCCTGGCTTGAAGTAAATAAATTAGCTTTGAACATTGAAAAAACCAACTTTGTTGTATTTCATTCCCCTAGAAAGAAATTGCCTGATCATATCCACATAAAATTTGGTAAGAAATCAGTAACCAGATCTAGGTATGTTAAGTTTTTAGGTGTCCTGATGGATGAGCATNCTTTTGTGAGTTCTTCCAATAAAAAGAAAACCGCTGTAATTCTGAAAATAATCAAGATAGTAGGGAGTTTACATATAGGATTATAGCAACTTACCTGAACTTCCTTTCAAGCCATAAAGTCAAACAAAAGATGCATTACCCATCCGTGCAATGTTTTTTAAAGATTTGGAGGCTATGCTGTGGAGAAGTATCCTGAATATGAAAGTGGAGATGGGAAAATCTTGTATAAGAGAATGATGAGGGTCTACAATAAAATAAAATAAATGGAAACAGCAGAGTCGAAAAAAGGAAAATGAATTAAATTTAATCAAAGCAGAGGCGGACATTTTTCAAACTGAGCCTACACCAAGAGCTTCAGCCATAGAGGAGGATGCTTCATCAAATACAGCGCCAAATGGTGAAATTCAACATCTACATGAGCAGATTTCTCACTTGCAGGATGAAAATGATTATTTGAAAAAAGAATGTCAGCTACTGTCAAGTAATATGATTGCCATCTACAAAGAATATGAAGAAGCAGCAGCAGAGTTAGAGAAAGTAACAAACGAGGCTGAAAAAGGCTATGACAGGGCACTATCTGCCAAAAAATGATGAGGTTGAAGCTTGTCAAGATCAATTACTCGAAATTGAGATGGAACATCGAAGGGCAATCGAAAAGCTCAAGGCTGCAGAAGAAAAGCTGATCAAATTTAACCCGCGTAATGCCATGAGGAGGGAAGAACTACAACAGATAAAGATAAAGGATGCTGTTGAGGATGCTCGTGGATGCTCAGCATATCCAATCATGTTGTTCAATCTTTGAAAACAGATTGTCCAAAATTTTCTTACGATCATCAGCACATTGATTCAAACATATATCTGACACCATACCATGCTGATGTGATTTTGGCAATTGGAGTGCAATACATTTCACAATCTCAAATTTTCTATCATGGTTCATCTTCTGAATCAATTCGACAATGATTCTTTTTTGTCACCCTTGTAAAATTTGCTCAGTTGTGCTTCAGCTTCTTTAAAATTATCAAAATCTTTAATCTCATCATCACCATCTTCGTAATCTCTATTGAAATGATTTTCTGCCGAGTCGAAATCAGGAAATCTCAGCCGCAAACTATTGACTACTCTTGATCTCACTGACGAAGCTGCAATGAAAAATAGAAGTGCTGTCTTACCATTTGTTTCTGATCTTAAATACAATTTTGTACCACCGTAATGCTTGAATTAACATCCAGGACAGTTTTTGTATTGGGGAATTAAATAGAATAGGCCTCTGCATTTGTAGAGAATAACAGCTCTCTTCTTCAAGAATTTGTTTTTTCATTTTAGTGGCATCAAGTAGATATGGCTCTATCAGATTTTAAACAGGAATGAAATTATGTGATTCTGCTCTACAAATCTTAGAACCAAGCTTGGTGTTAGTGAAACAAATATACATACAGTACACAGTATACTGTATGTACATTAACTTTAAATAAACCAAGAACTTAGAATTGGCCAGAACAAGGACAGATTTCGTAACACAATAGCATCAGTTGCTTTTGATTGACACCGCAATTCAAAGCGATTAGCGATTGCAGACAAAATAAATTCTCTCGACCAGTAATTCAAAACAAACAAAGCCGCACAAGTTGCTGTGAAACCGATCTTCAGTCTTGGCATTGCTGTGTTTGGTTAGGAGCTAGTGTGCCTTCGTTTAGGCCACTTATTTTCTATTCAAAGAAACTGCACTATAAAAGACTTGGCACTAGAAGACTCAAAATTTAAGAAACTGTAGTACTAAATCAAAATTGATAAAAAACTCAGAGAAACAATAATGAATTAATGTTCTGGGAGGGGAAAGAATTATTGGCTTTTAATGAACATATTTTATACTGGTTTTGATTTAGAAATTTCTAATTTTAAGGCCTGGGCTTGGTTTCTTATAAAAATGGTACTATTTGGAAGAATAATTCAATGAAATATCAATTAAAATAGGCCGTCTTACCCTTTGAGATGGACTTTTTGGAGTTCTTGGACTCACAGTGGTACTGAGTCTTGATGGATTGTTAGCAACACAGACTGGTGATGTTGGCGTTGTGTTAACTAAATCATCCTAATATTGTAATTAGGAGAAAGATATATGAATAGGCGACATCAAAACTTATATTAATTGACAAACAAAGCATTAATCAATTTGACTTAACACTACATCATTTCTAGCCAGGACATCTACTTGTAAATGAAACGTGTTTCCTGCGTAGCAGTTTACCAGTGCAGTTGTTTACAGGTTTTGTTAACGTGGGCATCGGTCACAGTAGAAACATGGCTAATTCCGCTCAAATGTCATGAACTTAAAAGCTATTGGGAATTAAAATATATGAGTTGATGTCCGAATAAACAAATTTTGAAGTTTACCTACCGTTTGGTCACATTCTTCATGCCTCCTTCGCTTCTTCTTCGGCTGCTCCATTTCGGCCTAAACGCGCCCAGAAAGCCGACATTTTTTTCATCTATGATTAACCTTGGAAATTGCATGCCGGTATACTAGCGATTCCACCCTGGTCCCAGCCATTCGCGTTGTTATTGAGAAATTGACGTCACAAAAGTTGGGCAGATTGCCTTCCTATGAAACAATTAATACAATTGTTCATGAAGCAAAGTGTCTTGCTTTACTTCAGGCAGGGAAAGAAATGCTTTCGGATAAAGATGGTAAAATACCAGCAAACTTTCTAATGGAAGACGCAACATGCAAACGCCGCAAAACTTAAAATGCTGTAGTCATTAGTACAAGCAAAGGTCTGAAAAATGTTAGTTTGCCGAATCTTGCCCAAGGAAATGCAGAAACACTTGTCGATATCACCAAGGAGACATTCAAAGAAATTGCAAATGAGCTGGGCATGGTAGATGGAAATGATGAGATGGAGATAGCCAAACAGCTGTACAAATCAATAAAAGGCACAATGTCCGATAGCTGTGAAGTTATGAACAAATTCAACAGGTTAATGTCAGAAGAATTTAGTCAGATTTCAAAAGATGCAGTCAATGAAGCATCAAACGTTCGAAATCACTATTGCTTTCTCCATGTCGTAATTAATCTTGGGGATGATGCCTCTGCAAATGGTCTTGTTGACATCGTTAAATGTTGTTATCCTGGTGATGTATTTGACAATTTGCNGCTTTACTTCAGGCAGGGAAAGAAATGCTTTCGGATAAAGATGGTAAAATACCAGCAAACTTTCTAATGGAAGACGCAACATGCAAACGCCGCAAAACTTAAAATGCTGTAGTCATTAGTACAAGCAAAGGTCTGAAAAATGTTAGTTTGCCGAATCTTGCCCAAGGAAATGCAGAAACACTTGTCGATATCACCAAGGAGACATTCAAAGAAATTGCAAATGAGCTGGGCATGGTAGATGGAAATGATGAGATGGAGATAGCCAAACAGCTGTACAAATCAATAAAAGGCACAATGTCCGATAGCTGTGAAGTTATGAACAAATTCAACAGGTTAATGTCAGAAGAATTTAGTCAGATTTCAAAAGATGCAGTCAATGAAGCATCAAACGTTCGAAATCACTATTGCTTTCTCCATGTCGTAATTAATCTTGGGGATGATGCCTCTGCAAATGGTCTTGTTGACATCGTTAAATGTTGTTATCCTGGTGATGTATTTGACAATTTGCATTCTAAAGCCTCCTCCACAACCTACTCTGCAATCATGATAGCTGCGAGAATGTTCCACCAGATGGGATCAGAAAAAGTATGGCAGGTCCGATATGTTTGAAGCATTTCTGGGCATGGCTGGAGGTAACGAGACCGAGACCCCAAATACACCTGAAGCAGCTGCACGTGGTAAGTCCAGAAAGGGGACACAGATTGCAGTTGGAAATCATGCACACATCAGGTTTCATAATGGAAATATGTTGTGGTATGATAGGGAAGAGATCCTCAAGTTCCTAGACCTCCACAGAGCAGATAATTCCATAACAAAGACAATGAAAACGCTTGAGAACCTGTTGAAAATGAAGGTTCCACTTGCTCGTGCAAGAGCTTTAGGAATAATAAAATGTTGCATCACAGGGCCAATTCAGCATGCCTTTGATCAAATTTCTCAAAACATCTATGAAATGGTCCCCCCTATACAGGGTGTCCCAAAAAAATTGTGCCCCATTTGCCTGTAGATTGTGACGAAATGGACAAAGATTCTTGCTAAATTGTTGGATGATCTTGCTCTTCAGATGTTAAATTAAAGTTTGCTACCATCCCTGTAAAAATCCGTTGAACAATGATGGAGCTATCATCTTCAGAAGACCAAATTTGTCTGATGGCTGAAACCAGCGGTCGGCCATTTTGTCTTACTATTTTGCAGCAATAAACTTGTCATTTACTGCAAGATGTTTTGTTGCATGCATCATCATCAAGCCTATAATAAAGAGTCTGCTTACCTCAACTGATGGTTTGGCCATTTCTTCAGAATACTTGTGTGGTATGTGTCTGGTAAACAATTTTCGAAACTGTATGAATGCAGGGATGTTGTCAACAATGACTCTTGCTGTTAATTGGATGGTATCTTTCAATAACTCTATGTGCTGCTCCCTAGATGGGATGAAATCAGCACTTTCAAGCTCAGCAACTCTTTTCTTACCATGGTCGTAATTTTCATGCAATCCTGCAATTTGTGATTCAATGCCAAGCATATTGAACCAGTGAATCGATCTGTTCTGGTTTTGACTGGTCATATGCTTTACATGGATATAGAAATCTAGGTTATCTCCAATTATCTGATAAGAATTTTTTAACATCCTTCGACTGATTTGGCTTTTCTTCTCAATCATTCTTTCATACAGGTAGAGTTGATCTTGACATTCAACTAAGCTTAGTGCTTCAAACTCCTTGCTTATAATGGCCAGTATCTGATCGCTGTCTGCTTCCATTTCTTCGCTGTCTAAGGTAGCTCCTGTTGCCAAAACTGTTCTTATTGCAGGCACTGCATTGTCATCTGCAAAAGTAATGTTATATGTGTCAGAGAGCTGAATAGTAGCAATGGCCCTGGTATGCACCTGATGGGGACCACTCTGCAATAATGTCTTTGATATCTTTTGCATTTCATCATCAACATCTTGCAATTGGTAACCAAGCTCTTCAATGTCATCTTTAAGCTTCAATATATTTGCGTCATGATCTTTTCCAGCCTCCATAGTGACATAAGCGTTGATAGGCCTATGATAGACATGCAGAAAATTAGCACTTGATATAAGATATTGTGTTGATTCAATTCTAGAAGTGGTGTAGTGTCTAACAAATGGAAATGGTTAGAGTTCCCATCAGCAATTTGATCAAATCTTCCCAAGAAATTATAATATTCTATTGCTTTTCAGGGGTGAAGTGCAGAATGAAAGTGTGCGTTACAGCAAAAGAAGCTACAAAGAAGTGAAAAAAGCATTTAGGGATTCATTTGCCAAGCTCAGCACCTTGAGAACAGCTCTGCCATATTCTCCTGTTCTAGTGTTGACAGCAACCGCCAATTCGCTGACAGAGCAAAAAGATCATCAAATCTTTAGCAATGAAAACTTTTCTCTGATCCGTGTAAGTCCAAACAGTGATATATTCTCACCGGTTTTCACTCTCTTCCTTTCAAATGGCTAAGATATGGAGAGTGCGAAGGAGGTTCGCTATTTGAAAGGTAGAGAGCTGGAAACCGTCGCTGCGGGAGGAGTGGTGGGCAGCTCTTGCTGTATCTCGCGAGTTGCTGAAGAAGAATGGCTAGGTCGCAATTATTGTTTTTATATGATATGAATTCCCTTTGGGAATATAGATTGGTTAGAAATATCCCAAGGGAGTAGCTCCTTTTCAATTTCAGAGATTTAAATCCGGCGAGAATAGTGATATATTCTAACCGGTTTTCACTCTCTTCCTTTCAAATGGCTAAGATATGGAGAGTGC
>REGM01000036.1:16455-41106 GCA_004194415.1 Aurelia aurita
TAGGCCACCATATGCGTAGAATAAACGTGTTTGTCACAAAAAGTTAGCCTTAGCCGGTAAAACGATAACATAATATACTCAATAATACGAGGCCAACTAACACTTGAAGTTAAAGTTTTTAGAAAGGATAATATTACTCATGGGCTGCACTGTTGTTGCTTTGACAACTGGCTGTGTAACATTTTGCTGGGGCACGTTCACTGGGCCATGTTCTGTTGAGGAATTGCTTTGTCCTGCGCTGCATCGCCATTTGCCAAGGCATCGTGTATGACCATGCTACTCGAACTTAATGAGCTTCTCTCATTTGAGCTATGGCCTAGATTTTCCAGATTTTCCTAATCAACTAGCTTGGCAGCGACGGTATTTTTGAACGCAGCTCTGGCTAAGTATCGAGCGAGTTGCTGAAGAAGAATGGCTAGGTCGCACTTATTGTTTTAATATGATATAAATTCCCTTTTGGAATATAGATTGGTTAGAAATATCCCAAGGGAGTAGCTCCTTTTCAATTTCAGAGATTTACATCCAGCGAGAATAGGCTAAAGATTAGGCTTTCAATAGTTAAATATACAAAATTGGAGCCTAAACTACTTTGTTGGGTAGTGGAGGGCATGAAAAAGGAAAGTGGAGCTTATCCGAAGACAATCATTTATTGTCAAAGTGTAGAAAATGTTGCCAAAGTGTTTGTCTACTTTAAAGAAGAACTAGGTGATCATATGTATGATTCATCAAAGCAAGGAAAGTCAGTGGATACATTGCTTCTGGGAATGTATCACCGTAAAACCTTGGATAAGCACAAAGAAAGAGTGCTTGCCGACCTCACAAACCCAAATGGGTCCTGCAGGGTGGTGGTGGCAACAACATCACTTGCTATGGGTGTTGACATTCCTGACCTCAGTTGTGTCATACATTATGTTTGCCCACTGGATGTGGAGGATTATATCCAAGGTATTGGAAGGGTAGGCAGAGACAAGAAACCTGGGGAAGCTTTGCTCCTATTCTTTGGTCATCAGGTTGGAAAGGCTTCCCCAGAGATGAAATTGTATGCCAAAACTGCAAACCAATGTTTGAGAAAAGCTTTGTATGGCAACTTTGTGCATCATGACATAAAAGTGCCATCATTAGAGCACAGCTGCTGCAGTGCTTGTCATTCAAAGTGCAGGTGCAAAGAAGGAGCAGAAGATTGTAGTGTTACAAAACCCCTTTACGAAGCCAAAGCCACTGAGGCATGTGAAGTAAGGGCAATTTCAGCAGAGGATAAAGTGCTCCTTACTGAAGTTCTGGTGGAGAACAAAAAGAATGTAGAAGAAAAGTTCAGACAGTGTGTCTCATTTTCTGGCATCCAATTTCTTACAAGATTTTCGTCAAAGACCATTGAAAATGTAGTTGAAAAGGCTCAATATGTGTGCTCCGTAGACTATCTGCTAGAGAACACTCCAATAATTCTACAAAGTCATGCTGCAGAAGTTATCTTGATATTTCATGACATATTTGAGGACATAGCAAATGTAGAGCTGTTGAAAGCAAAGCAGATATTAGTTGAAAACGTTGATGATGCGCAGTTGCTGCAGGAGCTAGAAACTTTTAATTTTGAAATGAGTGATGAGGTGGAATGTGAAAATGCAGCCAATGATCAGGATGAAGAAGATTTCTTTGAAGACTTTGAAGAAATTGAATTTTCAGACAATGATGATGAAATATGAAAAGAATACATAGATACGCTGATTTCACTGGAGTTTACAGGCCATTTATACAATATATCTATTAACGTCATGCATATTGGAAGGACTGGCTGACCGAAAAAAGCCATTTTCCAATCCTCCAAAAGAGAAATGTGCTGAATCAAATTGTGGAAACAAATTCTTTTTGGGTCCAAGTGTTGAATGAAATTTGTTTTTCTGTGTTAACAGCTACATTCTCTGTAAAGCACCATCATGCAGTGAATTGTCTGCAAACAATTTTATGAGCCAAATTAACCACATAAATATGGCACCTTAGGCTGAAATTAATTCAGTGGAGAAATGGAAACTTCCCAAATGTTTTCATCTGACACTGGTCACAGCAAATCATAAGATAGAATCCAAAGGAGAAGATAGAAGAATTGCTGTGCAAAGTATGTTTCTTTATTTCTTCTCCTTCACATCTTATCTGATCAATTTTCTGTGTAGGATGAAAACTGTTCTATAACTAACTAGCTCTGTAACTAAACGGGATTCACCAGTTTTTGTACCACTTGAAGACGTCAAAACAGCATTCTGTGAATTGGTTATCTGAAAACACATAGCATACTAGAATTTACAGGTTAATTTTCAGAATGTAGTGAAAACTTTAGTTACATGGCAAAGAGGAACTTGTTAGTTTTGGACTATTATTCTTTGAAAAGGTAGACATTTTTCTTTAATCTCAAGGCCTGGAAATATTCGTATGAATTCTTATTCCTAGTATATGGTAGTATAGTATCATAGTATTGTAACCAAAGATAAACTTTATCTTTAGTCGCCTTTATCCAACTGCTTGAAGAGATGCCATTGTCTTTTGCTACTATCTCTAAGGATATAATAGATCTTGTATTTAATTTATGTTCAAATTAAAATGACTTTTGGAATGTTTCTTTGATCACTTTAACAGACACTATGGTGTGACAAAGATAATTTTCATTTGTTTTGTTGAGTCAGTATTATGTATGAAGAGAACGTTGGAAATGAGAACATACCATTTTCTTTGCACCACTATGATGAAGAATTAGCAAGGTCCTGTAGGCTAGTGCTGAGAGCTTTGCGCATCTTGTCTTCATCAACACTCCAACTGCCATTGCAATGCCAGGCGTACTCCTGTCTTTAGAAAGTCCCTCTGTTATCTTCTTACGTCTTCGTCGTGAAATCACCATATTTTGCAAAACCAAAAAGATCAAAGGGGCACAATTGCTTATTTCTGCTACTACATCCTCGTTCTTCAAACGCACAAGGTCGTCGCAATTTGTTTTCATAAGAACGCTTGGGTTATTATTGCTAACCACTCTGGAAACTTCGTTGAGGACGGTGTTCTCAACCCATTTAAGGAGAGCTGTTTTGTATTCTTCTATCTGAGCAAGCTTATTGATACCAGGTTCAATTCTGCCCAATGCAAAAGATGTCAAAACTGATCCAAGGTTAGGAGAGTTTATTGTTATATGCTTTGAGCCAGATGGGTAGTTAAGAGTCACCTTTATTGAGAAGAAGAGAATTCAGTTCAGCAAACTAGGCTATTATTTAGTTCTTGCCGACATTGGGGAGCCTCTATTTCAGCATTTTTGTTCATTTTTTTCTGCTGTACCGCCTTGAACACCATACTTCTCATTCTTTTTAGAATAGTTTGCAAGCATTATTGATAGGAAATAAATCATGCTTTGAAAGTCAGGGCAAAAAGTAGGACCATACTTTGCAATGTGTGTTGTTTCGAAAAACTTTGACAAAATGTATTCTTCCGACACGGAATACTTGTTTTTAAATTAGGAATTAGTAGGTCTGAGGTTAGTAGCCAGTTTTTAATTTTAGGCTATTTTTGCTATCAAGAGTTTCTTGTTCGTTTCTCAAATTGTTGATACTGTTAAGGTAGAATTAATAAATTTTTAATTTTTGTTAAAGAGAACTTCAAAAGTACCCATTTAACTCTCCAAACAAGTGTTAACAGAAATCGCACTCAAACCATTTTCAAAACACTCGTCAAAACTTTATCAGCAAACCTGGGGAACTTGAAGCTGCAAATTACAAAAGTTTCGTAGCCTTTTACCAGTTCGCCCAGTTTCTTCATTTTTGACAATTTTCAGCCTACAGAGTTTCTTATAAAGCGGTTCCTTATAAAATATGTGTAATACAATCAGAGTTGCCAGATAAGTTTTTAATTTTTGCACCAACTCATAAATGCAAGTTTTTAACTTTTTTAACTTTGAAAATTTTCCAATTTTTCTACTCTGGGTATCTTTAACATTTTACTTATGTTTACCGATGGTGCATGTTCCCTCCTTAAGTGCTCGTACGCTGCTGGTGCCTCTTCCATAAGGGCCGAATCGTCTAAAGTTTTGAAGGGAAGCTGGAGAGAATCTTTGTGTTTTGGTGCAAGTACCACTCTTCTTACGGGCGTATTGGACGGCGGTGTCATAACTTGTTTAAGGTCAGCCGGTGGGTCAGAGCTTTGTGCAGAGGGCCGGAAAGTTGAGGGGACTTAGCACATCGCTTGTGTCTTTCAGCCTCATTGTCTTCTTGATCTTGTAGATACGCATTTTCTTTTGGTAAAAAATTCTTCTTAGTTCGTCAATTTCATCCAAAGACTTGCTTAGGCTACGGAGTTTTGTATGGCAGCTTCTGCAAGACACGGTTGAGCAAGATGGGTGCTTGGATATATTACCTAGCACCTTTCCCACTACCTCAAGAAAATCACTCTCGGAAGATGAATTGACCATAAATTTTGAATGCTGGCTTGATTCCTGTCATTAGAAAGTTTATTCCGCAAATGCGACATTCCGAGTCTCCAATTAATTTCTTCCGATAAACTTTTACCGGTGTTCCTGCAGAAAATTCTTCTGCATCAGTCATTTTACAGCAAATGATGTTTCATTCTGTCGGAGATCTGTTATCGGCGAGGGCTCTGTTTTCAGCTCAATCTACGTTTGTTGTTGACGTTACTTTGGTCAAAAGGTCATTAGAGCAAAGATATTCCTCAATCACATCTATAAATACTAGCATGAGACGTTGTGTTTGACCTTGATTTTTCCACAAGTATTCATAATAATTGCAAGCGCTACAGTGCAATCATGGCCGTAAGAAGCAGCTGCTGATTTGGGGGGCTTTTGTTCTCAAAACAATAGAGAACAATACATCTAATTTATTCTTGTGACGTACCACCATCGTTTTCAAAATTATTGGGGGGCACGATCCCCCCCTGCCACCCCCTTCCTACGGGCCTGAGTGCAATAGATTATAATGAATAGTAAATGAATTCTTATTTGCGAAAACGCATCTCCTATGTGGATAGTTACAAAGTCCTTTAGGAATATCTTTGCTCTTATGGCCTAGTAACATCACAAACATCGCAAGCGCATCAAAGCTTTTAGCCCACATCGAAGCTCCGCAATGACTCGCCACGCCATTCCAATCGCATCAGCGCAGCAGCCATTCCGGAATATATTGCACTGTCGAAGACATCGAAGACAATTAGGCTCAGATAATAGTGATGCATGTGATTAATCGCATGATTAATGGCAGCGCTTATTGATTACCATGATTGCGCAAAAGGTGATTGAATTGATTCATATCATTCGGATTAAAACCAAAACGAGTTTGTGTTATCATTTGACCAGAGCCTCCTTTCTTCCTTCCTTTCCTTTTAATTTTGATTGAGGCTCTGGCACCCAGGGTAGCACTCCAACACCAATTGGGGCTGGGTAGCCATTACTAACAGTCTCCTGTGCAAATGATTGATAGTCGGTGGAAATTTCCATTATGTATTGCTCATTGATCCCAGGTTCATGATTTCTTGTTGACGTAAACTGCTTTAAACTTTGTTTTGATGGCAGCTGAAGAATACTGAAGATTTTCAAATCATCATACGAGGCTGGGGATCTGATGAAAACTGCCAATGCTAAAATGAGGAAAAGTATTGGCAAATATAAGCTTTTGATAAACGATAAAACAAATAGTCAATCCTTGCACAAATTAACATTACAAGAATTCTGAAGAACATGCGTAGCCTAATTGAGGAAATTAATAAACTTTAGAAGAGATCAGAGGTCAAGGTTTTAGCCTGCGTTGCAAAGTGATTCAAACAAAGAGTGCAATAAAAAACCCAAATAATACTACACATATTTTTTTATAAGAAACAACTGTAAGATTTTATCCAGTACTGAAAGTTTCTAAAAAGTATCAGATTTTGAGTACTCAGAGTTTCTCACAAGTTTCTTACAATTTCCATAATAATCTTCGTGTTTACTTCCTGTGACTTTATGAAAATTTCAAACCGAAGTTTTTGAAGCCTTTCCAATGTTTAGACATTATTCAAGCACCTTCAGAGTAATATTATACATGAAACATTAAAGACCCATGACTGACCAGCATCCTTTGCGGCTCTAGAATGCTCATCACCACAGCTTCCACTATTTTCTGAATAAAGAAAAATAGCACTGGTTGTAATCCGTTTTAATCTTCGATTGAAATAAGGTAAATGGCCAACAAATTATATCAGTAGTCTCTTTAGTTCATAAACAATGCATTTAGGCATGTATTTTCGTACTGCATAGTCAGGGTTGTGCAAATTGGAGGAAATAATTTTGGGTCTCAATAGAAGAGAGAAAGACCGACAAAGCGAGGGGAAATTTTGTTCATTTGCAGGCAAATAGGCATCAGAGATTGAATTACCTTTATCATAAAGCTTTAAACTCAACAAGGAAATGCATTTGAAAACCCAAAGATTAAATGGGGAGTAAATAAAAAATGAACTGTGCCTCGCGCACCTAGTCATCTTTTGGTCGAGCAGTGGAGCAAAGTGAATATGAACATGCATTTTCCAGAGCCGGTGGGTCAAAATTTACAGCCTAAGCTGGTTTGTTAGTCTTGGTCCTCAAAGCAACAGATCGTAGTTATTTATTTGATGTCCACTTGGAGTTGTATCGATGTCTGAAGGCAATTCTTCATCATTGCGACCATGTGATTTCGTGCTGTTCAGCTTTCCGTTAAAATCTAGTAAGCCCTGCATGTAAGCATTTTCTAATATCCTGAACCTCAAGTATTGAGAGAAACTCATTTCTATGGTTGTACCCACGGTTCAGGACGTTAGAAGAGGCTTACATGCAGGCTTAACTGTTGTAAACAACAACATAGTCGTGCAAAGGCTGCTGGTCAATCATGGGTCTTTAAAGTNTAAAGTAAAAATATGCTGAGGATTTCCTTGATTAAAATAAATAGTTTCTTAGCTAATTTTTTCCCAGTACTGGAGTTTCTTAATTTGTCAGCGATCTGAGAGTTAAGTTTCTTATATGCGGTTTCTTATAAAAAGAATACGTGTAAACAGTATAATCTTTGTTTTTGATTTGGTTCTTGTCTTGGCTCAAAAGCTATATTAGTGGTCACACCTAAAAAGCAACCAATGTTGCATACCTAGGCTGTATGTTATCATACTCCTTCTATTTTCCATACTTTGATGTTTGTTGACTGTTTTTAATCTGATCTGAATAGAATTGTTGTTTTTGATCAACATCCTTTTGCCAAGTCTGTCTCATGATTTCAGAATACTCTGCTCCATGCTTGTGACCTTCCCTTATTATGGTCTCAAAGTGTTAACTTCATTTTTACAAATGTAATTAACCACATGCTCCATTTCCTTGCTTTGAGTCTCATCTAATGTCATGTTTAAATTGTGCACCTTAACTGCCAGCTGCTCAACCTTTTCCTGAAGTTCTAATCTGGATCTTCTGCTTTGTTTTGGGCAAGTTTATAGACTCCTTGACGTAAGCTTTGATAGCTTAAAGTTTGATGATGATGCAAGTCGTTCATCTAACTTTTCTTTGCAAGTTGATCTGTTTTTCTTTTCCATCTTTTTCATGTACCTGACAAGTTCCTTACAGTCAGGGCAGCGATGTGCATTGTTTGTAGTTTACAGTCAGGGCTTACTAGCTGTGCCCTCGTGAACATTTCGAAACAAAGCCTTTCCAGTGTTTAGACATTACTCAAGTACCTTCTGAGTAATATCCTACAGGAAACAAGTGAAAATAAAGTCAAAATATGCTAAGAATTTCCTTTATTGAAATAAATAGTTTCTTAAGTTATATTTTCCCAGTACTGGAGTTTCTTAACTTTTTGGTGATCTGAGAGTTAAGTTTCTTATAAGCAGTTTCTTGTAAAAAAATTCTTGTAACGGCCTTCACTCAGTAGGGCTGAAAATCAAATATTGAGCCGGTGTACGGTATTGCTAGTGTCCAGTTTATTTGTACACCATATTCCAATGTAACTTTCTATTGTTATTCATCTAGCAGATGCAAAAACAGATTTATTGTCTAGTTATGGCTCCACGCAGTGCAGCTTATTTAAGTTTTTTACTTGCAAAGATCACTTATTGCGCCAAAGATCACTTCGATCTTGAACCTTGATTTCGGGATCTTGAATTAGTGTGAATCTTGATTTCGGGATCAAGAATTAGTGTGAATCTTGAATTGTGGATCTTGAATTAGTGTGAATCTTGAATTCTTGATCTTGAATTAGTGTGGATCTTGAATTCCGGATCTTGAATTAGTGTGGATCTTGAATTCCGGATCGTGGATCTTGAATTTGTATTTGATCCAATGGTTGATATGATTTCCTGGTCATCAACTTCTACTCTGCACAGTGATCCAGAATTGCAAAATAAAGGAATAAATGGCAAAATATGAAGTTTTGAATTCCAAAATCATTTTATATCATCGTTATTAAGTACACCCTGGGGGTCAGTGTACACTAAAAAGAATTAAAATCGGTCAAGAGACAGCGGAGATACTGATTTTTGAAATTTGGCCTAATTTGTTGTTTTTTTACATTACTGTTTCCGGAATATCATTTCGCAGCTCAGAAGAGTCAGAAATTATTCATTTTTGTCTCATTTTAAACTACTAATCATGTACTTTGAAGTAATTGCAATATATTTATTAATTTCGTTATTTTTGATACTTTTTTAACAATTCGATAATGACGGTTTTTTGAGAAGTTAAGGGGCCTAAAAAATTAACTGCAAAATTTAACGCTAAATACAAAAAAAGGGAGGAAAAGGGAGAAATCCAGATAAATTCTATAATTAAGAACCAGTCTCTGTGCACATTTCTGCCAAAGGGTTCGTAAAAATTCGTAGCCAAACTTTTTTTATGACAATTTGTAATGTTCTATTGGAACCTTTTGATTTTTTAGATTTTTAGATATTTCGTACAATTTTTTCTATATAAGTCTAGTATGGGGATTTACAACTTCCTAATATCATATATATGGTTCGGTCNTGAGAAGTTAAGGGGCCTAAAAAATTAACTGCAAAATTTAACGCTAAATACAAAAAAAGGGAGGAAAAGGGAGAAATCCAGATAAATTCTATAATTAAGAACCAGTCTCTGTGCACATTTCTGCCAAAGGGTTCGTAAAAATTCGTAGCCAAACTTTTTTTATGACAATTTGTAATGTTCTATTGGAACCTTTTGATTTTTTAGATTTTTAGATATTTCGTACAATTTTTTCTGTCTAGTATGGGGATTTACAACTTCCTAATATCATATATATAGTTCGGTCACAACAAAATCAATATTTGCACCTGCTTACAAAATGTAATGTTGCATAAAATTGATGATTTTTGCAATTCACTATGAGGAGTAAAAAGTAAAAACGCAATTTCTCATCAAAAAGCTATCTTAAGGCGCGTGATTAGTCTATAAACAGGATAAATCATCGAGTTACATCATACAAATCCCATTTCTGCAAGGAATAAGATTGAATTTTAGATTTGACAAGTTTTTTCAGCAAAAATCGCTTTAAAATGCCAAAAATTAGGTTTATAAATAGTCTATTGTATTTGATCATTCAAGGCGTGAGGAAAGAAAGCAAAGCCAAAGAACACAATGACATGTTTTGGTTTGTCTTTGTCCTATTTATAGACTTGCGCCTTATAGCTCAGGTCATTCACTTTAAGAATGAGGAGAACATCAAAAGTCATTAAACCAGCCTTGAAACTTTCAATTTCCTCGAAACAGCAACTCACAATAAAGTGCTTTCCTGCTGCTTGACACAATGCTATCTTGTCAAAACTCATTGCTGTATACCCAAAAGCGAATCTTTCTTCAAGATCATCAAACATTTTGTTGCATGCAGATTGATCCTTGCTCTTACTCAAGGCCTCAAGTTTTGCTTTCGATGTTGCTGCTTGCTCAGTATCTCCAGGTAGTTCTTTGCTAATAGCCTCACAATCTTCCAGTAGCTCGTGCCCTAAGATGTGTCCTCCCAGCACTGCAGCGAAGTAATTAGGGCCTGACATACCATTCAGGATTTCAATGGCCACCAATTTGCCAAAAAACTCATACTTTCTCTTATTAAGGGCTGTTTGGTCATGTGTAAAGGTGAAATGAGGAGACTGACCTGTCATAAGTTGGCCTTGTACACGTTCATACAGCAGTGAGTAAAATTCACGCATTAACCCCCCAGTATCTACACCAGCTTCACCTACAAAGACCACTCTAATTTTTGGCTTCCAGTCTTCCTCGTCCATATCTTCAATTTGGGCACGAAGATTGGGCCAGAAGTTTGTTCTTCTCACATGTATATTAATGCACATATGCTCATTGTATTCATCATAAATCTGATCCTCTCTCTTGGTGTCAATTTGACGTTTTAGGCATTCATTCACTAACTTCTTTTCAAGGGCTTCAGCCAGTGTGGAAGGTTTGTCTTTAGTTGAAACACACGTCAAGAAAGGCTCGAATGTCGGCATAGTTTTTTGTCGTATGCTAGAGGTAAACTGGCCATTTCCTTCCGTTTCCGACAAGAAATGCTTTCGACACTTCAAATTTCCAAGGTAGTTTCCCCACAGGTAAACTATGGGTAAAGGGAAATATACTTTTACCCATAGTTTCCCAAGCGAGATTCAAAATCTCCACAGCTTGGTCGATATTAGAAATGTGTTTGGGGGACTTTAGGGAAATTCCTTACGTGTTCATCTTCTTTTGGGTAAATTGGGGTGAAACGCCAAATTTCACCTAGGTAAAGTTTTCGATTTGAGAAGGAAATTTCATCAAAATTGTAAATATTTTTGCCGGAAATTCTGGGGAGACCCGATCGATGAAGATTCATTCTTTCTTCGGTAGATATTTTGTGCAACAATAAATTCAGTCAATGCAACAAATTCTGGTTGGATTCTTTATAATTGTATCTGGTTGGCCCTATGCGTATTTAGCAGCGGACAACTTAGAGCCCAAAGTATACTTTGCCACTTTCGAATGATTAGTCAGCAAAGCAAAGATTGCACATAACACAAAACAGCAGACACCCGTTGTTTGTTTGATTCCGTAGCATCATCGGCTTTTCAGTTGATCAAATCAAAGACGTATGTTGCTTTTTTATGGCTCACGAATCAGTTGAAAAATCGATCGATCTGCTACCGATCATGCAGCACAGAAGTCAATAAAGACGACACAAAACAGAAGTAGAAAAGTTCAACAAATACAACACAAATAGATCACAATTCACAATGGACTATTTTAATATTGTTTCAGTGTGTTTGTTGTCAATTCACCCCTTTTGGGTTTCTTGTGAGGAAGATTGAAAATTTCTATGGCAAAACACCCAAATTAACAATTTTAATCATGCGAAAAATTCAAGGAGACTGAGCACTAGCTGCTTTCATTTTGTCCAGCATTGCCTTTGCTCTCTAAACCAATCACATGTGAGACAGAGCTCCATTAATGCGTCTAAATCAACATTTCATGTTGACCTAACAATTTTGACAAATTGGAGTAGAATCATGAATAATATAAAAAAACATCTTGTAAGAAACTGCAGCATAGCAGCATCTTCCAGAAAAAATAAGAAACTATAGGCCTTCTAGAATATTTCCAAAACTATGGTGGCTAAACTTGTTTTTAACCATAGAACTGCCATTTTATTTCCAAATAGTGCAAAAACCAGGAATCATGCAAAAGAGCTTAGCGAGTGAACCTTCAATCCCACAATGACTTAAAGACCCTTTCCTGACCGGCAGCCTTTGCGGCCCTCGATTTCTGTTCACCACAGCTTCGCTTCGTTTGGATTGGTATTTGACATCCAGATAGAATAGCACAGTTGTAATAAGTCTTAATCTTCGACTGAAATCGCGTAAATGGTCAACAAATTATATCAATAGTCTCTTTAGTTCATAAACAATGTATTTAAGCATGTATTTTCGTACTGCATAATCGGAGTTGTGGGAATTAGAGGAAAGAATTTTAGGTTACAATGGCAGAGAGGAGTGGAGAGGAAATGATCTCGTTTGCGGTAAAGAAAGCATCAGAGATCGAATATATTTTAATTATTTTTATGGTCAAGCATTAAACTCAACAAATAAATGCATTTAGAAACCCAAAGATTAAAACTGAGAAATGTAATGAACTGTACCTCACTCGTTGGACTGGACTCCTCTTGTTCGAGCAATAACGGAAATATATGCCAGAATAAGAACCGGTAGGTGAAAGGTTATTGATTCAATTTGGTCTACTTCCTCTTAGGGAACATATCTGCAGTTATTTCTCGGACATCCACTTTGACTTGTGATGAGATTTGGAAGTATTCCTTCATCATAGCAGTGAGTTGTCAGTAAACCGCCATATTTTGCGTGTGATCGAATGAACACAGGACTTATTACATCATCGTACGCATCACTGTTGATAAATTGGCGGTAGTCTCATTTTGAGGAGAGACCACTGGGACACATTGTAATCAGTCTAGATACAGCCACCTTAAGTTTTGTAAACAATAATAAAGGCGTGCAAAGGTTGCCGGTCAAGAAAGGGTCTTTAANGGTAGGTAGTTTCTTAAATGGTGTCAAAGCATTTTCGAGTGACCTGGGAAAATCAATGCTGCAAATCATAAGCGTACGGGAAGAAAAAATCTAGGGGGGCTGCCTGATGAAAAGTCTATTGTTTACGAAATTTTTTGCCCGACTTACGGCGGATTATTGCCCGAAATAAGCAGATTTTTCCAAATTTTTCGAATGTTGGGGGGGGGGGGGCTGCCGCCCCCAGCCCCCCCGGCTCGTACGCTTATGCTGAAAATTATAAAAGTGTCTTGGCTTTTTAAATTCAGATAGGGTAGTTACTTAGTTTTGTAAAATAGAGCCTACAGTTTCTTATAAGTGGTTTCCTATATAAAAAATGAGTGTATTTGACAATAAAATGGCAGTTCTATGGCTAGCAACTATTTTGGCCTATACAATTTTTGGGAGTACTTTAGAAGCGATCATATGTCGATTCAAAGCCAAGAAACATTTATATGTTTGGTTATGAGTTGCAAAGTGTTCAACAAAAAAGGTATCACCAACCATAACAACCAGCCAATATACTTTTACTTATCAAAATCACTTGTGTGGTGTCATGAATGAGTTTTTCAGCTTCAACGGCTTTCTTTTCATCGCTGACTACACCCCCCAGTAACGACCCCGCTGAAACGCTTCCCCGCCAAGGTGAAATGATGACCCGCCAAGAAAATCTGTTTCCCCGCCGAAATTTTTCTCTCCCCCGCCGTGATTTTTGTGATCCTGGTCTAAAATTTATAACTAGGAAATTTTCCCCGCTGTCTTTTTAATGCCCGGCGGGGTCGTTACTGGGGGGTGTCTGACTCTGTGGGAAGTCTTTCTTCACGCACAACTTGCATTGCTTCGTTGTTCTTTTGACGTTGTGACATTGTATCAGCTTTTGAGCTTCGAAAACAAAAACAGAAATTAATTTAAGAACAGATTGCTTATGAAAACAACATATAAATTTGAAAGAAAATATAACTTGCTTCGATGTTTTATAAAAGAGGGGAAAAACATGAGATAGAACTCCCATCTATCAAATGCAGACAACTGATCACTTGTACAAATCGTGCATTCTAGACGCAGATCGGCAGCACGCAAATTTGATAAAAGTTGGAATGATGGCGCCAACTTATTCAAAACTTACGCTGGTCAAGCTGGGTAACATTAGATATCAAGGACGTTCAAATCTTCAGTAATTCAACATGCAAGGTGTGATGAATTGCAAATTTCCACAATAATGACCCTCAATTGTTTGTGTGTGTGGCGCAGTTCCAAAAAAGTTTCTAGTAAATTCGGTCATCTATGAACAACTTTCGTAATGGTGCAGAAGTACTTCAGATCATTAATCACATGACCAATAGGATTCTTTCATGGTGCGGAGGCGCAGCCAGCAGTTGGCAACTGATTGCATTCTTTGCATCCCCCCCAACACGTCGGAAAAATTTACCAAAATCAGCCTTTTTCGGGCAAAAATCCACCCTAAGTCGGGCAAAAAATTTGGTAAACAGTAGAAATTTTATCGGGCAGCCCCCCAGATTTTATCTTCCCCTACGCCCGTGTGAGTGACTGAGTTAGGGGGGGGGGGGACAGAACACCACTCCTATATGTACTCGTTTTACTTCGTACATAAAAAGGGCAGAAAAGGACGGTAGCCAGATAAATTCTATAATTAAGAACACCACCTCTGCACATTCTTGGCCAAAAAGTTTTTATGACTGTCCTTATTTTTCCATATGTTTAGATTTTTTACTTCGTACAGATTTTTTGCATATTTCGTACTAATTTTCTAAGAGAAGCCTGGTATCTACAATGGCCAAACAGTGCATACCGTAAAAGCTCCATTTAGCCCCCCTCTCTATTAAGCCCCCTCTCTAATAAGGCCCTCCCCTCTAAGCCAAAATTTTCGATAAACCCCCATCTCTATTAAGCCCTCCCCCACTTATATCAAATGCCAGAAGTTACCAAAGACTTTCCATTTATTTAGCTAAACAAGTTTGCATGTTAATTTTGAAATGGTTTGGGATCAAAACTGCGTTGAATTTGCGTATTTGACCTGTAAAAGTGTATGTTGATTCCGCAAAATATGAGGTAAAAGACCTAAAAAGCTGTCATTTATATCCTTGTCATTTGACTTTGTGAATAAGCCCCCTCTCTAATATGCCCCCTCTCTTTTAAGCCCCCCTCTCGAGCATCTGAAATTAAATAAGCCCCCCCCCCCGGGGGCTTAATAGAGCTTTTACGGTATGCGGTTCGGCCACATGGAAATCAACATTTTCACCAGCTTACAAAGCGTAACGTTGCATAAAACTGGTGATTCACTCAATTTCGATATGAGCAGGAAAAAGCAAAAATGCACTTTTTTTATCAAAACCCAGAGGTGCCGGAAGGAAAACGAAGCGGCGGGGGCAGCCACTCCAAAAGGGGCACTACAAAATAGGAGAACTGACACATTGCATTCTCCTCAGAAATGTTATTGAATGTATTTCAAATGTTATTTGCCACAGGTATGGCTAGGAGACGAGCAGCGGTGGAAGAGTGGAAATTAGTGGGGGACTTAGTGAATTTAGAGTTTTGGCGAATCCAAATTTCCAAATTGAATCCAAATTGACAATGAAAACTATTATGTGTGTATGTGCAATTCAATTCTGTGCATTTCTTCGAGGAGTGCACTGTATTATTTTACGATTTTAGGTGTGATTTATTAGNGCCTTGTGTGTAGCTATGAAACTGATAACGGAAAGAAGTTAACCATGAATGAAAAAATGGGTAGCAATATACCTTCTGGTTCTGGCTGTCTTTCAGGTCTAGCGTCCATGTCAATTTCTACGCAGCTGAAGCCAGCCAATAGGCTGCCCACGACAAACACGATTCGCAGGTAGTTCCAGTCCATCTTCTCTAGAACTGCGAAGATATACCAACAACTGTATTTAAAAGATTAACCATACAGTATATGACAAAGTTCAGGCCCGTAGCAGCTATTGGGGCCGGTCGGACCTGCCCCCAGAGGTGCCGGAAGGAAAACGAAGCGGCGGGGGCAGCCACTCCAAAAGGGGCACTACAAAATAGGAGAACTGACACATTGCATTCTCCTCAGAAATGTTATTGAATGTATTTCAAATGTTATTTGCCACAGGTATGGCTAGGAGACGAGCAGCGGTGGAAGAGTGGAAATTAGTGGGGGACTTAGTGAATTTAGAGTTTTGGCGAATCCAAATTTCCAAATTGAATCCAAATTGACAATGAAAACTATTATGTGTGTATGTGCAATTCAATTCTGTGCATTTCTTCGAGGAGTGCACTGTATTATTTTACGATTTTAGGTGTGATTTATTAGATGTGCAATTGGGCTGCAAGTGGTAAAGGTATGAGACTTCAATCGGATTTGGGAGGATTTCTTTAAGCTAAGAATCGATCAATGTAGTTCAAGTTTGCGAGCGAAGCGAGCGGAAATTTTTGAATGCAATATAGTAAAATTGAAGCATCTTTTCTTGAGTTGGTCAAGCAACTTGTCAGTTTGCTTCAGACTGTCACTGGGGTCAATTGTTGCAATTTGTACGATGAAAACAATAACCTGGTCCATAAAGAGCTTGAAACAAATATATACTATCATTTTGTAGACAATTCGATAAGTTACTCATCGATTGCCCCGATTGCCCTTCTTATTAGGTTAGCATTAACTAAAATGAATATTTGACAGTAAGCTTTAATCAAGATGAAAACGAATGCAAGGTGAAGCAGAGAAGGATTTTGTAAAGATTTTATGGCAACATTGTTAAGCACTGAAAATCTAATGTTGTAGCACGAGGAACAACACTGCTCGAATTTTCTATGCAAAGTTTACAAAACGTTCTACTTATTTTGCATTCATTGCAGCCAAGTTTATGAAACAAAATATAACGAAAAGAGCGTAGCCCTCATTTTCTGAGCGTCTGAAGGGCATGGTCACTAAAAAATTTATGGTGCTTCGCCCCCAGACCCCCTCATTTCTCCACGTATGACTGGATAGTGAAGTCCCCACCCCGGGCGCCAGCATTTTCAAATCCAACAAGCGACATTGATATAGTGGCCTTTCCTCTCTGCTTTTGCTTAATTGTATGCACTTAACAGTAACCTACGTCGATTTTTGCTTGCAATTGCTGAAAATTGGATAGAAAGGAGCACTGAACACACAACGAGGGGTAAAAGGTTTCGAAAAGGACATTCGAGAAATGTTTTTTGGAAAGGGCAATAGCTGCCCCCGTGCTGCCCCCGTACCATCAGGGCAACGGGGGCAGCTGACCCCGCTGCCCCCGTGCCTCCGGCGCCCTTGTCAAAACCCTATCGCAAGGAGCGTAATCAGGCTACAAGCAAGGTGGCTTATTGAGTAATATCATGTAAATCCAGTGGCGGAGCCAGCACTTGAAAAGTGAGGGGGTCTGGGGCGTGGCCGCAGGACAATTTTCCGTGACCACGCCCTTCAAACTCTCGGAAAATGCAGGCAATGCCCTTACCCCTCCTGAGAGAACAATTTTATTGCATTTTTGTGCGAATCTCAGGATTCATCTTTTGGAAAAGTGGGGGGGGGGGGCCCCATTCCCCCCTTGGCTCCGCCACTGTGTAAATCCCATTTATGCAAGGAGAAAGACTGAATTTAGATCTGACAAATTTTTCAGCAAAAATCATACAGAAATGGGAAAAATGGAGGCTTCTTCAATTTTGATACTTAATTTCGCTGTGCTTCAGGAATTTGCTTAGGCCAAAACGCCAAAGCGCTGGTTTGGAGGTGAAGGCAAATTAGAACTTTCAGGGTTGATGTTTCAAGTTTGGAAGCACAAATATCAACCAGCACGGCATCTATGTTCAAGTTAACTTTTCAGGATATTTTTAAAACTTATTGTGAATTGATTGGAGCAAAATTGGCATTGCTAGCCCTGATCAAACCTGTTACCTTTTATTTGGGACACCCGAGTGTGATTTTTTCCCTAGTGTAATTAACAACTTTCGTATTTGCGGGTTGTTACTGTACTCAAACAATGCGAGGAAAATTCCATTACAGGGTCAAATTCTTAGTTTCTCNGGCAATAGCTGCCCCCGTGCTGCCCCCGTACCATCAGGGCAACGGGGGCAGCTGACCCCGCTGCCCCCGTGCCTCCGGCGCCCTTGTCAAAACCCTATCGCAAGGAGCGTAATCAGGCTACAAGCAAGGTGGCTTATTGAGTAATATCATGTAAATCCAGTGGCGGAGCCAGCACTTGAAAAGTGAGGGGGTCTGGGGCGTGGCCGCAGGACAATTTTCCGTGACCACGCCCTTCAAACTCTCGGAAAATGCAGGCAATGCCCTTACCCCTCCTGAGAGAACAATTTTATTGCATTTTTGTGCGAATCTCAGGATTCATCTTTTGGAAAAGTGGGGGGGGGGGTCCCCATTCCCCCCTTGGCTCCGCCACTGTGTAAATCCCATTTATGCAAGGAGAAAGACTGAATTTAGATCTGACAAATTTTTCAGCAAAAATCATACAGAAATGGGAAAAATGGAGGCTTCTTCAATTTTGATACTTAATTTCGCTGTGCTTCAGGAATTTGCTTAGGCCAAAACGCCAAAGCGCTGGTTTGGAGGTGAAGGCAAATTAGAACTTTCAGGGTTGATGTTTCAAGTTTGGAAGCACAAATATCAACCAGCACGGCATCTATGTTCAAGTTAACTTTTCAGGATATTTTTAAAACTTATTGTGAATTGATTGGAGCAAAATTGGCATTGCTAGCCCTGATCAAACCTGTTACCTTTTATTTGGGACACCCGAGTGTGATTTTTTCCCTAGTGTAATTAACAACTTTCGTATTTGCGGGTTGTTACTGTACTCAAACAATGCGAGGAAAATTCCATTACAGGGTCAAATTCTTAGTTTCTCATAAAAAATAAGTATAGTTCTTCAATCCTCGTTATAGGAATCTTCAACTCGGAGAGAATCATGGCAAAATACAAGAGTGTTAGCATACTGCTGACACTTGTCGTCCTTGTAAACTTCATGGCCACGGCGGCAGCTCAAGTCCGGTGCACAAATCCAACTTCAATTGGCGAGATTCGTGTGCTAAACTCCCATTTGTGTGTGGACATAAAAGGGGATTCTGGTTATGGAAATGTGCAGACATGGGACTGCGTTGGACCAGATGATCAGCAAATTATCATGTGTGGGGATGGAACAATCAGAAACGAGAAAGCAAATGCCTGCTTCTCAGCTGGCAAGAATGGGGATCGAAATGTGGTTTCAGAAGTATGCGAGGTGTACCCTGAGGTACCAAATTATCAGAAATGGAGGCTTGGAAGAACAAGAACATTCGAGGACAATGGCGGAATAACCCAAGTAGCAACGGAGATCATCAATGTCAAATCTGGGCTTTGTTTGGATGTCGAAGGAACTGGCGGCAGTGGTAATATTCTCATGTGGGATTGTCTAAACGTGGAAGATCAGCACTTCTTCATCCGCTCTCGCGGTAAGCAACTGGCACACGGCAGACTGATTGTCCAGAAATCTGGTCTTTGTCTGGATGTCAAGGGTGACCACGGAGGAGCTGTTGGTGATAATAATGTTATGATATATAACTGTGTAGACGCGAAGGATCAATGGTTTCGCCATTATGAAAACGGGGAGGTGGTTAACGAACTATCCCGGTTATGTTTAGATGTGTCCGGACTCTCTGGATCCGGCAACGTCTTGGTTTGGGCCTGTCGAGGAGACCTTGATCAGTTATGGTCGCAACCACATCAGTACTGCGATGGAGACTATTGTTCCTTTCTCAACAAGAAGTCAAGCATGTGCTTGGATGGCAGCACAGCTGGAAATTGGGCAAACGTTGGAACATCCAAATGCAACGCACAGCCAAATCAAAGATTCAAATGGGAAAGCAACAGTTGGGTTACGCCCGTTGCTAATTGGGCAATGATAGGATGCAACCAGAATGGTAAGGTGACACATGAAATAAGTAATACAGTCAGCTATTCACAGGGAATCACAGATACAATTTCCACGGAAGTCAGTTCTGCGATAGAAGCTGATGTTTTGTTTGGTAGCGTATCAGTCAGTACATCCATTGCAAGTTCACTGGCAAAACAATGGACCTCAAGCCAATCAGGAGCTGAAAAAATAACATTCACATGTGAGAACTATGATACAAATGAAGTGTTTGTCCGAGGATGTATGTGGCAATCCCGGCGGGTGCAATTGGGTACCAAAAGTACTGGCATGCTCGTCCATGGATTACAAAAATGACCCTTTTCTCTGATTTTTCAAGAGCCAAAATAGACCCCTATCTCTGAGAATTGTTGGTGATATGACCCCTTTTTTCCAAAACTCTGATCAACCAAAATTTAAGCAATGTGTATCTTTGTTACCCCTAGTACAACAACAAATATATTTTGCAGTGAGGGGGCTCTCTCTCGATTAGTTCATCTACTTAGAGGGCTCCTCCTTAGTCAGTCATTTCTAAATATAATTATGTAATGTCCTTAATTTTTCTTTACTGTAATTTGTTTGTTTGTTTGTTTTGTTTTTCTGTAATCTTTATTATTTAGATGTGAATTAATATGCGTAGCTGTCATGTAGCATCGTAATATTGTATTTAGAAATGATTGATGATACATATGAAACTGAAACTGAAACTGCATTTATACATACATCAAAAGATGTTTTTGTACAGGTGTTTTAATGTTCATATGATAAGAAATCACATTTTTTGAGTGAAGATGCTTGAACAGAATGCCACCCATGATTTTATATAAATGAGAATGGCATTGTAGTCTTCATTGGAGTCAAAATAATAATTATCAAAACAAATAATTTAGTTAGATAGTTGCTGCCATTTTGGTGTCTTATTGCATGTAGTGAAGCTGAAGTAAATCTACAATAAACATTACATTTTACAATTCCTGGATCAGCTAATAAGTTTTCATTTGTTAAGCTGAAAACAGAAGTAGACTATGATCAAAATGAAACAAGGTTCACATTTCTCATAACCTCACATGGAGCACCCAGCCCTGTCTCTGAGCTGAGCTGGTTTGGCCTAGGGTTCAACCAGGTCAGTGGGGTTGGGGAAAGGGGGCAGCTAGATCATAGTCAAACTAGTTATAGATTTGGTATTGATAATATGTTCCACACCTTCAATGTGCAATCAATTAAAAATATTTATAGTAGGCAAGGCTCTCTCTGCAGCTTGTAACAAAACTGTTATTGCCAAGCATAAGGCAGGAGATGAAATAAATTTGCATCAATGATCTTACCCTTGACCGCCATCGTGTTCGTGGCCCTTCTCATTTTTAGGCCAATTTGTAAGCCTTTCTTTCATGACAGTAGCTGCTATCATTCTAAACCAAAGTTGTATTAGTTTCTTTCACTAACAACTGTAACAATCTTAGTTGTTACTAACAAGTAAGAAGACGTCTTCTACTAGTATGTTTGTTTTCTGCATGATGTGTATGGTGTTTTACTAGCACCACCATTTTCCATTCTTATCTTCAGCAACAACAACAACAACATGGATACCATGGCATCCAGGGGCACAAGAGCAGTAGCAACACAGCACAGTTCCTTTTTCTGCCAAAAATTCATCACAGTTATTACATTTTGTGCAGCGACCTCTCAAAACTCAACGACAATCTTTGTTTGTCTCCATTTTAACATGATTTTGTAAAAGAACATGTTGGATATGCGGAAGAGAATTCAGCCTCATTCTGANGTACTTGAATAATGTCTGAGTAATGAGTAAGTTTTTATCGATTTAGATTAGTTTAGGCTTCAAAAAACCTTGTTTTGAAATGTTCATGAGGGCACAGGTAGTGAACATGAAGATTGTTATAGAATCTTTAAGAAACTCGTAAGAAACTCTGAGAACTCAAAATCTGATAATTTTAAGAAACTTTCAGTACTGGCCCAAATTCTTAGTTGCGTATAAAAAAATACGTGTATTATAGAATTCGAATGAACAGCAAGATAGATCTGCTTAAAATGCTGTGCAGTTTCATAATATGCGTCAAAACCAGGTAGCTAATATTAGTTCAGAATTTTTCTTGTTGAAGGCCCTTGATAGGATAACCCGTATCCCTAAATTTAAGTTGATCTTTGATACAAAACGCCAAAAGAAAAATTCCAGATTAATAGAATTTTCAAATTTTGATGATTTTTCAAACGCAGAAGCTTTTTGACTCACCCAGTATTTGATTTGATTACGTTTATTATGTAGCTGCTCACGTATACGAGTAATTTTATTCCGAAGCTGCAAACTTAAGTATATGATTACGTTTATTATGTTAAACAAATAAATATAGTAAAATATATGCACTTTCATGCGAATTGAAATTTTGCAAAAAATTTCGTCGGAGGATAAAATTTTGGACAATAAACTTCGGCGAAAATATTTTCGGACACAATTTTGGCATTTCGGACCGAAATTAATTTTCGGACAAAATTTTGACTAGTCTTTCTTTTGAATCATTTAAGCAAAACCGACATAGAGCCACATCAGATTTTAGAGTTTTGACACTAAACAAGTTGGGGTAGAGCCCTATCATGTCTCGAAAGAGGTCCCTCACGACATCAAAATAGAAGAGCAAAGAAAACGTCAATAATTTTCTTGTTTATAATGGCATTTGTCACTTTTTGTATACGTGCTTTTTGCGTTTGTTTACACATTTAAATCTGCAAATGGGTTTTGCAAGCTCGATACATCATCAATTTCTGTCATTTTAATCTGAATCGTTTTCGAATTATATCAAAAGAATTGAGCATGTAATCGTACAAGAAAGTGACTGTGACTTTTGATAGACGATGAAGTGGCCAATTTTATTCATTTCGTTGGAAACATAACTTTTTCAAAAGATTTGCATATTTATAAATCTTTCGTGTCATGATTGAGGTTTGGTTTCAGATTTTTTGCTTTGGTTCCTATTGTTGTCATCCAATTCACATTGCGCATGCGCATGTCCACCCAAAAATTTTCGGTACGACAAATTTTCGGACATCATCGTATTTCGTACAAATAAATTTTCGGACAATTGATACACTGATGGACGCTCAAACTACGACTCATGGAATGGACTCATGGACAATGGCATTCCAAATCTATGGAGTCACATCGTGGACAAAATCGATACATGCAGATGAGGTCGTGAAATGAGAGACGATATCGTAATTGCTTGATCATGTCGTTGCGAATGCTTTATGATATCGTTACGCATGACAGACATTCAGTTGAACATGATATCGTTACACATAGATGTGGTCGTAATCGTTAGATCATATCGTTGTACATGCTTCATGATGTCGTCACACATGATTGGCGTCGCCTGGACCATGAAATCGTTACGCATCAATGATAGTCATTACGATGTCATGAATCATGGATCGGGTCGTGAATCATGCAAGGCGATGTCACCCAAAAACAATCATTGATTGATCACTTTTTCTCCAAAAATATTTCTTGTAATCAGTGATTTGCTGTTGATCAATCAGTGAAACATTTCTTGAGGAGGTTTGATTTTATGGAATTCCTTTAGCAAAGTAGCTGACTATATTTTACGGGGGCTGTGCTGCCTTGCTTTGTTGCATTGTCATTTACTACATCCTTGATTTTGGGATTTAATGACGAATATAAGAAGATTATAATAAGAAGGTCACGCCAAAACCTTTCAATACGTTGGTTGTGAGTTGTTACTCTTGCCTGAAATATAGCTACCTCTACCGGGGCCTCTCAAAGGGTGACTAAACATGAACGACGCTACGTCAACATTCTCGACACCTTGATCTCCCCTCACCCTCGAAGGTAGCCCGTGTTTATCTACAGCTTCTTGGAACAAACCAAACACAGTATTAGCCCCATTATTGGTTGCACAACGGAGGAACATAATTTTCCGCGAATATCCATCAACACACCCGTGGACAACAGACCTCCACCTAATGAGTTTGTGATTGCCATCATGATGCCAAAGAGCGAGTGACCCTTGGGACATAGTAACGCCTTCTGTACACCGTATTCAACTGAATTGCCCTTAAGAGCAGTCCTTCAGGATTAGCCTGCCACATTGCAAACCGTTCTCTCCGCCACTGGACTTCAAACTCCCTTGACTTCAAAAATCCAACTATTCGTCGTATTCCGCAGTTTGGAAAATTCCTGGATACATCTTTGACTAAGTCAACAAGACCTTCATCACTTAAATCAGCATATTTCTCAACTTCGTTACTCAAATTGAATAATTCTACTCTTCTTCGGATTGTCTTTGAACTTACACCAAATATACTAGATATCTTCGAATAAGTAAAGCCATAACGTAAATACAACTGCAAGGTTTCTTTGGGAATGTCTATCGATGGTCTTCCAACTTTGCCTTGCCTCTGAGCAGTTTCTGTGGTATTATCTGCATTATTGTTGAGACTTTCTTCGAGCAGATTGTAGCCTCTGATCAGAGCCCAGATCACGTCATCATTCACAAAATTATTCAATGTTTCCCTGCATTGTAGACATAATATTATTACCTGCTGCAATTTGTAGGCACTGTAATCAATTATATTTACATCGGACGACCGGTTGGAATCTTCCAAGTTGTGAATTAATTCCCGAAGCACAGACAAAATGTATTCCCGAATGTTTTCTTGTGGAGTTGCTTGTGGAGTTGCCATTTCTTTCACATGGATAACTGAATAAGGCCCGCGCTTTTACGAAATACGAGTATGAAGAGGACGACAGGAAGAGGAAGACATGCAAATAAGTAGCTCACTGATTGATCACGAGCAAATCACTGATCACAAGAAATATTTTTGGAGAAAAAGTGATCAATCAATGATTGTTTTTGGGTGACATCGCCTTGTATGATTCACGACCCGATCCATGATTCATGACATCGTAATGACTATCATTGATGCGTAACGATATCATGGTCCAGGCGACGCCAATCATGTGTGACGATATCATGAAGCATGTACAACGATATGATCTAACGATTACGACCACATCTATGTGTAACGATATCATGTTCAACTGAATGTCCGTCATGCGTAACGATATCATAAAGCATTCGCAACGACATGCTCAAGCAATTACGATATCGTCTCTCATTTCACGACCTCATCTGCATGTATCGATTTTGTCCACGATGTGACTCCATAC
>REGM01000036.1:43885-69625 GCA_004194415.1 Aurelia aurita
TTTGACCATTTTGTGAAATATTTTTAACAGTCAGCATCCATCCCCAGGAAAATTTTTGAGTAAACAAAATTTTCTTTGGCTTAGAATCCCTTTCTCCATCCCATCTTTACCAATGCAATTGGAAACTTTGACAATTTTTTAACAGTTTTCTATGAATCACCATCTTTGGGAAAGTTTTTGCGCAAAGACCTTATACTTTTTCCTAGAACGCTTCTCGTAATCCAGTGTTTGCATGACCCGAAATGGAAGCTTTGAAAATTCTGTGATAGTACGTCTGGAAATTTTTTAAAAATACCAACCTTTACTTTGGCTTAGAATGAATGTCCCGGTCACCTTCCTGCAATTCTTGGAAAAATTCTTACACACCCTACCTATATCCAGCTACTTTCTCCTCATTTTTGGAAGAATCTCGAGGACCATCTTTTCACAGAAGTGGGGACCTGATCACTTTTGATTTCTATAAACAAATAAAGATATTCTGCCTTTTGAAGTAAATGATATCCGAATTTAGTTCAATTTACAAATTCCAGAGCACGTTAAGACTAAAAAATGCATTTCACCCCCTTTGTTTTAACAGATAAAAAAATCCGAGAATTTTCCGACGAAGCACTCATATTTCCGAAAATCCGATGATTTTGAAAATAGGGGGCCATGGCCCCCCGTGCCCCCCGGCCACGACGCCCCTGCTCAGTTGGATGGTAGAAGATTACACAAATTTTATTGTGATGGCTGGTTGTTTTTCTCGTCTCTGTTGCGTCTTGTTCGCTGCTATCTTGATCACCTGTTCCATCACAGCTTTGCTTCGGTTTACTGTACCTAACTGGATTGAATTTCCACCCAACATGTACATTCGGATCTTGCATGTCGCCCATCCGTGTGCGGCTTTAGGGCTTTAAGCGGTTATCACCAATTTTTGATTTTTATTTGTATTCGTTTTGTTTTGATTTTTTTCATTATAATTCATCAATATTCACTCTGTAACAACAACGAGCTGGAATTCAAACAAATCAAAAGTTTTTCGAAAAAGTACCTGCTGTAACGGTAACTCTATATTATCCAGAATATTCATTTGGTTTCAGATCGCTTTAAATAAAGTTCTCCAGTTATTTGAAGCGCACTGCTAGGCTACCTAATATATTGGAGGTGCGAACAATGTGTGGCTGGACTAAACAAATTCATAATTTTGTAGAAAAGAATTCTCAAGAAGAACTTCTAAGAATTCGTCCCCGTTTACTAAAAAAGATTCTAATAGTTTTGAAGTTTTTATCTTGTATATTATTTCAGATTTTCGCATGATTTCTAATTGCTCTCAAGAGATGATTTCTAATTGCTCTCAAGAGCCCCCTCTGTAAGCACTCATATATTTTATATGATTAGATCTAGAAATAATTATGACCCGATATAACGAGCTGCACGGTATAGCAAGCTAAATGTTTGGTCCCTTGAATAATAACTCCCGATTTTATGAAATTTTCTGTTTCCCTTCTGATTCGTTATGCTGGTATTCAATTATATAGCAAACATTTCAATTCAAGTACGGTTTGCAAATTATCAAAATTCGAAACATCAATTGATATCAAATTTTTCTTTTTTAGGAGTTGCATAAAAGATCAAATTGAATTTAAGGATATTGATTATCCTATCAACGGCTTTCAATTAGCGAAATTCTAATCTTTCATTAGCTACCTGGTTTTGAAGCATACTACGAAATTGCACCAAATTTTAAGCGGATCCATCTTTTTGTCCATTCGACTTCTTGACAGTGGTTGATTATGCCAGAAATGAATCTCGTGATCATGAATAAACTGACATTTTATGTGAAACCGAAAATTAAGAATCCTGACAAAAATTGACGATGTTATTTTTTTATTTTGTATACATTCCAATAAAAAGTTTACAATACATATTACTAGCAACGCTATTTACAAATTACTATACCATACTACTAAAACGATACCACGAGGAGCAAAAGGCAATATCTACCCCGCGGCCATTACATAGAAGTAAACAACAGCATGGTACACCACTTTAACGAACATCCGCCACTAAGGACTTTTGCTTAGTCTATACGAACCCGAATTGGGAACCAAACAATCCATGTTATCACGATGTTATCAAAAGCCCATGGCTCAAAACATGGGTTCAAGTTATCATTTCAAAGTTTTTCTCTTAATTTAGCATAATTGTTATTCTTGCTAAAATAATTTGGCCTTTGATATAACTGAAAATGAAGAAGTTTTTCAAGATAAGTCGTAAAACCAAATTTTGCAGACTTTTCAAACATTGAAACTTTTCCTGGCTCACCCGGTATTGTGTGTAAACGAATAATATCAAAGTTTCGGGTAAATCTTTACAAACCATTACAATAGAATATGAAATTATCTAATCCAATTATTCAAGTAGGGCGTGGCACGATAAATTTCAGTCTTACTCACAATACAAATACCAACTTTCAGGTGAAATATTGTCAAAGATATGTTTATTTTGTATTTTAACAAATTATATTAATGATTCTACACGATAAATTTCAGTCTTACACGCACTAAAAATGCCAACTTTCATGTGAAATATGGTAAAAAATATGTTTATTTTGTGTTTTAACAAGTGATATTAATGGTACAGATAAGCCTGCACATAGACTTAAGCATGAACAAAAATAAAGACGTCTTATTCAGTTATTCAGAGAGATTCTACACGATATTTTGATCTTAAAACCACTGCAAATCAAAACTTTGAAGTTACATATGGCTAAAAATATATGTCTATATTGTGTATTAGCGGATGCTATTGTTGAAGATAAACCAGCAAACACAATTAAACATAAAATCTTATCGAGTTATTCAGCAAGATTTAAAACTTTCAAATCCAATATGATGGTCAAAGATATATTGTGTTCAAGCGAATGATATTAATGCTTCAAATGAACCTTCGCATAAATTAAACCTAACATGTAAGAATGTGTGATCCAGTTACTTAAAGAGATTCAACACGATATACTTCGGTCATAGCCTCACTACAAATTTAAACTTTGAAGTGCATATGGCCAAAAACATGTTCATGTTGTGTATAAACGAATAATATCAAGCCGTCGATGAACCATCACATACAGCTAAGCAAAAATTATACGAAATTCATAGCCAGTTATTCAGCGAGACTCGACGGAATATATTCTAGTCTTACGCATACGACATCCAATTCACCTACGTTAATGCACTTATAGATTAGCCTCTCTATTTTAAAGAGTTCTGATTGGATGATCTAAACTGGGGGTGTGATCATTCAATATCAAAAATTACGTGGATGTAAAGCCTTGTTATTGGTCGGTTGTTCTGCAAAGCCTGCTTCGACAAAATACGACGATGTTAGACTTTGTCTCGGGGATTACGCTTACTCGATTCGCGGAAACAATCAGAACACGGTGATAGAACATTATGAGAAGTTATTCGGAGTAGCAGATTTGGATTCATCAGCCTGCTTTTTGGTCGACCATGGTTCAAAAGTTGCTCAACTTTGCTTTAGTTTTGTTATTGATTCTAATCGATGATGGCGGAAAACTTGCTCTTTGTGGAAATGAAACGCAGTCTGCTCAGCATACTTTAACAGATGGCAAGCAAGAAATAGACCTGAACAGCATGGGAAGAAAAGAACAGGAGAAAACGCTGTCTTCACAGAATAACAAAACTACAACAGGTGAAAATAATATAAATAATTTTATCAACATCCCAAAATTTCATTTCACCAACATTTGTTACCCGCTCAGATTGCTACGGTATTTCATGACTGACTATCGAAAATTCAAAATTTCATGAAAATTATCGTTTGAAAATGAATCAAAATCAAGCTTTTCTTTGACATAAATAATATATCTTGGAATTGGTAAAAATAATCTCTTTCTCTTGAAATGCGAGGGATCATGCTTTGCCAAAATCTGTGGGTCGGAAAAATGGTTTTGATAACATGGCTGGAAGATTCCTTAACTGAAATTACATTAATCTTAATTTTTCAGCAAGAATTTCTCCATCTCTAATTACTGATTCTTCATAATTCAAATTTGAAGTTTGCGCGCATTAGTTGTCTCAGTTGGGTATTAGATGTCGACAAAGTAAAATAAAAAAACTTTCCAAGAATTTGAGACGTTGATGAAGAATTTATCACGAGTTTAGTTTTGGATTAACGATTTCTTTGATTGCAAGAGTACAGTCAAACACCGATAGATATCGTGCTTAGAATTTATGATCAGCATTTTACGCTGAATTTATGAGCCTCTATAATCAGCACTGACGTGTTAACTTCAAAGTCTGCTCCGTAAAAATAGCAATTTTGTCTTCTAAGTTTAAGTTGATAATCCCGTTGAAGATTATACTGCAAAAGGATTGTCAAATAAAGTGGTAAATTTTGCTTAGAATTTATGATTGATGCATGGGTGGTTAGACACTGCATGTGTGCTTTTATGGAGGAGCGCCGCAACTAACAACAGAACCACCTTAACAACAGAACTTTCAAAATGGCGGCTGACACAAGGATAGGAAACAGAATCACTCTTATCATGAAGGCAATGTAAGTACAACTGCGGTGTCTAACTACCCATGATTGATGCGTTAACCTTCGTTGGCAACATGTATGCTAATATGGTTCCCCGCAAATGTCGAATAGTGTGTTTGTTTTGTGTTTTCATAATGTTGGCAACATGTTGAACAAGAGTGAGCAAANATTTATGATTGATGCATGGGTGGTTAGACACTGCATGTGTGCTTTTATGGAGGAGCGCCGCAACTAACAACAGAACCACCTTAACAACAGAACTTTCAAAATGGCGGCTGACACAAGGATAGGAAACAGAATCACTCTTATCATGAAGGCAATGTAAGTACAACTGCGGTGTCTAACTACCCATGATTGATGCGTTAACCTTCGTTGGCAACATGTATGCTAATATGGTTCCCCGCAAATGTCGAATAGTGTGTTTGTTTTGTGTTTTCATAATGTTGGCAACATGTTGAACAAGAGTGAGCAAATGTTGTCCAAAAATGTTGGCAACAAAAGTTGTCCCGTGTGTAATGGCCTTTAAAAGTATTCGAAAGGTATTCATAAACAATAAAATAATTATTTATACAGGTTAAAAACTTTTAACATTTTTTTGAGGGGTCCTGTTACAATAAAAGTATTTACATCTTTAAAAATAAAAGCAATTGGATCGTCATATACAGTAGTAGTTATAAAGTCCTAAATCTTGAAGTGTAAAGGCGAAACAGTTTAAATCGCTTTTAATTGTCTCTGATATGGCCTAAGCTCAAGAAATATTCTTTTAATCGATGTTTGAACAAAGCTATCGAATTTAAATTCCGAATGTCAATTGGGAGTTCATTGTAACAAGAAGGACCTTGAAAATAAAATGGCTTTCTTGCAGCCTCCTTTCTGACTTTTGGAAGGCGCGGCGTCGATGTATGACGTAAAAAAGAATTATAATGATACTAAATGAAGCTGAATTCGCAGGTAACGGCTTGGTGCTGCTGATTAACCAAGGCTCGCGTAGGATCAATTAAGTATCGTGGGCGTGATAAAACTCGAGTTCCGCAAGAAAAGTAATTCAAATGCGAATTCAATGTAATTCCTGAAGAAGCTTTAATAAAGCCTCTGCTTTGTGCTTCGTTGTAATGTCTCACTCGCCCACCAAAGTCTTCGACGGCTAAATCTCATGGAGTGAGCCGATTTGACGTGTTAAAACCAACATACCAAACATTGTAGTGTNGCTTCGTTGTAATGTCTCACTCGCCCACCAAAGTCTTCGACGGCTAAATCTCATGGAGTGAGCCGATTTGACGTGTTAAAACCAACATACCAAACATTGTAGTGTGAAACTATATCCTCTTACGTATCATCGTGTTTAGCGAGCCACAGTTTTATGTGGAGCTGTAAAGTTCAAGAATAAAAAACCATATGTTAAGAAACGGAGATTTATTTCGTAAATCTTTAAAGATGGATAGCTCAGTGTTGCGGATGGATTTAACATATTTTGATAGATAGAAAAACATCGATATATCATCAACAGCTATAGACAATATATTGAAATATGGAAATGAGATAAGTTTAAATTGATACATGTGCAACTTTCTTATATCTTTAATTATCCATAGATTCACGCTTCGGACCGTTGCAAGGGATTTCTGATAGATTTGTTGGCTACACCATCGATTTATCATCAACAGCAATAGACAAGATAATGAAATATGGAAATGAGCACAGCTAACATTGATACATGTGCAATTTTCTTATGTCTTTAATTATCCATAGATTCATGTTATGGACGGTTTCGAGGAATGGTTGATAGATTTGTTTGCTACAACATCGATTTATCATCAACAGCTATAGACAAAATAATTAAACATGGGATATGAGATAGGTTTAAAGTTTATATATAGACGATTTCCTTAATCCTTACAGAAATCAGTGCTAGAAATGGCATATAGAAGATCTGATATTTAAAAATGCTGATTTACTATTAAAGGTGTCAAAGTATCAACATCAATAGATATAAAAAATGATATAAAAGAGACAGTGAGTTAATTCGAAATTGAATAGACCTTTTCATAAATAGTTTTCAGTCCGAGGCAAAGGGCTGCATGAGGGCTGCATATCCCAAAGGAAGCAGATCGTAGCCAAAGGAGCTATAGAAATATTGCTGTTGGCGACGCATGCAAGAGGGAAAGGCTTACCATTCTCAAAGAGAGGCAATGGGCTGCTTTCTTTGAATTGATATATTTCTGAAAAAGTCTATTGAATATTGACAACTTTATTGATATTTTCTAGCGATTGAGAATGAATTCTAGTGATTTTTTCAAGCAATGTGTTTGATTATAGACACCATGATTGTTTCCTTGAATTTATGTTTTGAAATTTGCATAAATAGCCGTTGTCTGGATAACACGATTGGAGGGGTGAGGCTATTTGTGAAATGGTTGATCAGAGGTCTGTCCGACACGGATTGATTTCTTAAATTATAGGGAGACAGTCAAGTCCCATACATACTACAAATAACCTAAAAGAGGACTCTGGTCCGGTAAGACCGAACTGCCCAACAAGAAAAACTCCCAGTTGATATTTTGGCCGTAATTAACAAAAACAATTCCGTGTTGGATGGACACATTATCAACAATTTGGCAAACAGCCTCGGGTATAGGCTGTCAATAAACCAAACCATACAAAATTGGTATGAAACAATGACATTTACCCAATGAGCACTGTTCCCTCTCTAATCAATTACACATCAATTCCATGTTTTGATATCGTCTAAATTAGCCATGGTCTACAGAAAAGATTAGGATCATTTTAAGCTATTTCTAAATCTTGTTTTACGCTATAAGTAAAGCTTGTTTACTCTAAAATCAAGATGTCATCAACAACTGATATAAAACATTGAAATTAGCCGCACGCACTGTCCCTTCTATTCAATAATTTATTGATTCATGTTCGAATGACCGACATGATATAAAAGGCAGGTGTCCATGTGCTGGGCAGGTTCAGGTTGCAGGGCAGAGCCTTTTAGCAGTATTTTACTAGCTAATGCTGCAATATCCTACAGAGAGAGCGCTGGAGACACGGGGAGGGGGGTTCTTCCATAGTAAATCTACATGGGGGTGTGCCACCTTCAAGGATCTACTGTTTGGAATTTTAATCAACTGTAATCGATTATTTGAATTTGATCTTGGCGAGAGCATACTTTCTGACAAAATCCGTCTAGGGAAGGCTAAATTTTGGTAAATTTGGTCCAGAACACACCAGATTTAAGCACTTTTGGTCCAGGAATTATTCCAGCCAAGCAAGGGTATCATTCTGAAAATGCTGGTGGGACACCCCTACCCGAAAATTTGGCATAGAACCCTCCCTCGTCCCCTCCCCCCACTCGTAACTGGAGTGTTTGAATGCAGGCACTGGCAAATTTGAAAGTATAAGTTTACCAACACAAGTATGTTGTGCTTCTCCTTCAGTCGTTAGGCCTTCAACTTTCTACTCGAAATTTTTTTTCAAACTTTCTTTCTTTCCTTCTAAGCCAATAACAGCAGTCCGCCTCCCAACCTAACTTACACGAAAATTGCCAGGTAGGGTTTTTTCGATTTGAATGCTGAAGACCTGAGGAATGAAGAAGCACACAATATTTAGTAAAACCATACTTCCAAATAATCCACTGTCGTTCAGAGACTTTGATATAGACTCACAGCTGAGATCGACCTAAAGTTCTGACAGAAAATTGTCTTGTACAATTGTAAAAATTGCATTAAAAATGAAAAGAAAGGTTATTAAGTTAATACACGTCTCAAAATTGATGGCCAGGCATGCTTAAAGCAAATTACGAATTCAGATTTGTTATTTGTTTGATTCGCAGATTTTCGCAGCTGCTATCCAAGTTGAGTTGAACTTTTATACAGGGAGGCGTGGACATGGATATAAAAGACTTTTTCATAAACAGCAATTTGAATTTCTTTTTTCTCCTTGCATTTGCTGGTATAAAGAGCAACGATGGATGTAGTAAGATTCTAATCAGGTGCATAAAATTCCCGACGCAAATATTTCGATTCATGCTTCTTCTTTCAATACATCAATCTGGTTTTCTCAACCGCTTTATAATCTTAACAACATAACAACATCTTTTCGCATGCACAACGAGTGGGTTAGCCAACTAGGTTTTAGGGCATCTCTTTCTGCTTGTTTTTTATACATTTGCAGCTTGAAGAATCAGGCCTAGAACTCCCTCTGTTGGCAACCTCTAATCGATCTGACTAGCGTGTCAATCAAAAAATGCTATTGTTACTAAATATGAGATTGTTCATGGCGAAGGTCTAAGCAAGGGCGCCTATCTTGTATGAATTGGGTTTATTCGCAGTCCTGTTTTCGTGACATAATACACAGAGCAATTGCTGTCCTGTAGTCCTGTAATCCGAACCGGACGACGTAAGATAATGTAAGAATAATTTTGTGGTTTCAAATTCAGGTGTTAATGTAATACGATATCAACTGTAANGACTCGACGCAATATATTCTAGTCTTACGCATACGACATCCAATTCACCTACGTTAATGCACTTATAGATTAGCCTCTCTATTTTAAAGAGTTCTGATTGGATGATCTAAACTGGGGGTGTGATCATTCAATATCGAAAATTACGTGGATGTAAAGCCTTGTTATTGGTCGGTTGTTCTGCAAAGCCTGCTTCGACAAAATACGACGATGTTAGACTTTGTCTCGGGGATTACGCTTACTCGATTCGCGGAAACAATCAGAACACGGTGATAGAACATTATGAGAAGTTATTCGGAGTAGCAGATTTGGATTCATCAGCCTGCTTTTTGGTCGACCATGGTTCAAAAGTTGCTCAACTTTGCTTTAGTTTTGTTATTGATTCTAATCGATGATGGCGGAAAACTTGCTCTTTGTGGAAATGAAACGCAGTCTGCTCAGCATACTTTAACAGATGGCAAGCAAGAAATAGACCTGAACAGCATGGGAAGAAAAGAACAGGAGAAAACGCTGTCTTCACAGAATAACAAAACTACAACAGGTGAAAATAATATAAATAATTTTATCAACATCCCAAAATTTCATTTCACCAACATTTGTTACCCGCTCAGATTGCTACGGTATTTCATGACTGACTATCGAGAATTCAAAATTTCATGAAAATTATCGTTTGAAAATGAATCAAAATCAAGCTTTTCTTTGACATAAATAATATATCTTGGAATTGGTAAAAATAATCTCTTTCTCTTGAAATGCGAGGAATCATGCTTTGCCAAAATCTGTGGGTCGGAAAAATGGTTTTGATAACATGGCTGGAAGATTCCTTAACTGAAATTACATTAATCTTAATTTGTCAGCAAGAATTTCTCCATCTCTAATTACTGATTCTTCATAATTCAAATTTGAAGTTTGCGCACATTAGTTGTCTCAGTTGGGTATTAGATGTCGACAAAGCAAAATAAAAAAACTTTCCAAGAATTTGAGACGTTGATGAAGAATTTATCACGAGTTTAGTTTTGGATTAACGATTTCTTTGATTGCAACAGTACAGTCAAACACTGATAGATATCGTGCTTAGAATTTATGATCAGCATTTTACGCTGAATTTATGAACCTCTATAATCAGCACTGATGTGTTAACTTCAAAGTCTGCTCCGTAAAAATAGCAATTTTGTCTTCGAAGTTTAAGTTGATAATCCCGTTGAAGATTATACTGCAAAAGGACTGTCAAATAAAGTGGTCAATTTTGCTTAGAATTTATGATTGATGCATGGGTGGTTAGACACTGCATGTGTGCTTTTATGGAGGAGCGCCGCAACTAACAACAGAACCACCTTAACAACAGAACTTTCAAAATGGCGGCTGACACAAGGATAGGAAACAGAATCACTCTTATCATGAAGGCAATGTAAGTACAACTGCGATGCCTAACTACCCATGATTGATGCGTTAACCTTCGTTGGCAACATGTATGCTAATATGGTTCCCCGCAAATGTTGAATAGTGTGTTTGTTTTGTGTTTTCATAATGTTGGCAACATGTTGAACAAGAGTGAGCAAATGTTGTCCAAAAATGTTGGAAACAAAAGTTGTCTCGTGTGTAATGGCCTTTAAAAGTATTCGAAAGGTATTCATAAACAATAAAATAATTATTTATACAGGTTAAAAACTTTTAAAATTTTTTTGAAGGGTCCTCTTACATCTTTAAAAATAAAAGCAATTGGATCGTCAAATACAGTAGTAGTTATAAAGTCCTAAATCTTGAAGTGTAAAGGCAAAACAGTTTAAATCGCTTTTAATTGTCTCTGATATGGCCTAAGCTCAAGAAATATTCTTTTAATCGATGTTTGAACAAAGCTATCGAGTTTAAGTTCCGAATGTCAATTGGGAGTTCATTGTAACAAGAAGGACCTTGAAAATAAAATGACTTTTTTTGCAGCCTCCTTTCTGACTTTTGGAAGGCGCGTCGTCGATGTATGACGTAAAAAAGAATTATAATGATACTAAATGAAGCTGAATTCGCAGGTAACGGCTTGGTGCTGCTGATTAACCAAGGCTCGCGTAGGATCAATTAAGTATCGTGGGCGTTATAAAACTCTAGTTCCTCAAGAAAAGTAATTCAAATGCGAATTCAATGTAATTCCTGAAGAAGCTTTAATAAAGCCTCTGCTTTGTGCTTCGTTGTAATTTCTCACTCGCCCACCAAAGTCTTCGACGGCTAAATCTCATGGAGTGAGCCGATTTGACGTGTTAAAACCAACATACCAAACATTGTAGTGTGAAACTATATCCTCTTACGTATCATCGTGTTTAGCGAGCCACAGTTTTATGTGGAGCTGTAAAGTTCAAGAATAAAAAACCATATGTTAAGAAACGGAGATTTATTTCGTAAATCTTTAAAGATGGATAGCTCAGTGTTGCGGATGGATTTAACATATTTTGATAGATAGAAAAACATCGATATATCATCAATAGCTATAGACAATATATTGAAATATGGAAATGAGATAAGTTTAAATTGATACATGTGCAACTTTCTTATATCTTTAATTATCCATAGATTCATGCTTCGGACCGTTGCAAGGGATTTCTGATAGACTTGTTGGCTACACCATCGATTTATCATCAACAGCAATAGACAAAATAATGAAATATGGAAATGAGCACAGCTAACATTGATACATGTGCAACTTTCTTATATCCTTAATTATCCATAGATTCATGTTATGGACGGTTTCGAGGAATGGTTGATAGATTTGTTTGCTACAACATCGATTTATCATCAACAGTAATAGACAAAATAATGAAATATGGAAATGAGCACAGCTAACATTGATACATGTGCAACTTTCTTATATCCTTAATTATCCATAGATTCATGTTATGGACGGTTTCGAGGAATGGTTGATAGATTTGTTTGCTACAACATCGGTTTATCATCAACAGCTATAGACAAAATAATTAAACATGGGATATGAGATAGGTTTAAAGTTTATATATAGACGATTTCCTTAATCCTTACAGAAATCAGTGCTAGAGAAGGCATATAGAAGATGTGATATTTAGAAATGCTGATTTACTATTAAAGGTGTCAAAGTATCAACAACAATATATATAAAAACTGATATAAAAGAGACGGCGAGTTAATTCAAAATTGAATAGACCTTTTCATAAATAGTTTTCAGTCTGAGGCAAAGGGCTGCATGGGGGCTGCATGTCCCAAAGGAAGCAGATCGTAGCCAAAGGAGCTATAGAAGTATTTCTGTTGGTGACGCATGCAAGAGGGAAAGACTTACCATTCTCAAAGAGAGGCAATGGGCTGCATGGGGGCTGCATGTCCCAAAGGAAGCAGATCGTAGCCAAAGGAGCTATAGAAATATTTCTGTTGGTGACGCATGCAAGAGGGAAAGGCTTGCCATTCTCAAAGAGAGGCAATGGGCTGCTTTCTTTGAATTGATATATTTCTGAAAAAGTCTATTGAATATTGACAACTTTATTGATATTTTCTAGCGATTGAGAATGAATTCTAGTGATTTTTTCAAGCAATGTGTTTGATTATAGACACCATGATTGTTTCCTTGAATTTATGTTTTGAAATTTGCATAAATAGCCGTTGTCTGGATAACACGATAGGAAGGGTATAGGCTGTCAATAAACCAAACCATACAAAATTGGTATGAAACAATGACATTTACCGAATGAGCACTTTTCCCTATCTAATCAATTACACATCAATTCCATGTTTTGATATCGTCTAAATTAGCCATGGTCTACAGAAAAGATTAGGATCATTTTAAGCTATTTCTAAATCTTGTTTTACGCTATAAGTAAAGCTTGTTTACTCTAAAATCAAGATGTCATCAACAACTGATATAAAACATTGAAATTAGCCGCACGCACTTGTCCCTTCTATTCAATAATTTATTGATTCATGTTCGAATGACCGACATGATATAAAAGGCAGGTGTCCATGTGCTGGGCAGGTTCAGGTTGCAGGGCAGAGCCTTTTAGCAGTATTTTACTAGCTAATGCTGCAATATCCTACAGAGAGAGCGCTGGAGACACGGGGAGGGGGGTTCTTCCATAGTAAATCTACATGGGGGTGTGCCACCTTCAAGGATCTACTGTTTGGAATTTTAATCAACTGTATTCGATTATTTGAATTTGATCTTGGCGAGAGCATACTTTCTGACAAAATCCGTCTAGGGAAGGCTAAATTTTGGTAAATTTGGTCCAGAACACACCAGATTTAAGCACTTTTGGTCCAGGAATTATTCCAGCCAAGCAAGGGTATCATTCTGAAAATGCTGGTGGCACACCCCTACCCGAAAATTTGGCATAGAACCCTCCCTCGTCCCCTCCCCCCACTCGTAACTGGAGTGTTTGAATGCAGGCACTGGAAAATTTGAAAGTATAAGTTTACCAACACAAGTATGTTGTGCTTCTCCTTCAGTCGTTAGGCCTTCAACTTTCTAGTCGAAATTTTTTTTCAAACTTTCTTTCTTTCCTTCTAAGCCAATAACAGCAGTCCGCCTCCCAACCTAACTTACACGAAAATTGCCAAGTAGGGTCTTTTCGATTTGAATGCTGAAGACCTGAGGAATGAAGAAGCACACAATATTTAGTAAAACCATACTTCCAAATAATCCACTGTCGTTCAGAGACTTTGATATAGACTCACAGCTGAGATCGACCTAAAGTTATGACAGAAAATTGTCTTGTACAATTGTAAAAATTGCATTAAAAATGAAAAGAAAGGTTATTAAGTTAATACACGTCTCAAAATTGATGGCCAGGCATGCTTAAAGCAAATTACGAATTCAGATTTGTTATTTGTTTGATTCGCAGATTTTCGCAGCTGCTATCCAAGTTGAGTTGAACTTTTATACAGGGAGGCGTGGACATGGATATAAAAGACTTTTTCATAAACAGCAATTTGAATTTCTTTTTTCTCCTTGCATTTGCTGGTATAAAGAGCAACGATGGATGTAGTAAGATTCTAATCAGGTGCATAAAATTCCCGACGCAAATATTTCGATTCATGCTTCTTCTTTCAATACATCAATCTGGTTTTCTCAACCGCTTTATAATCTTAACAACATAACAACATCTTTTCGCATGCACAACGAGTGGGTTAGCCAACTAGGTTTTAGGGCATCTCTTTCTGCTTGTTTTTTATACATTTGCAGCTTGAAGAATCAGGCCTAGAACTCCCTCTGTTGGCAACCTCTAATCGATCTGACTAGCGTGTCAATCAAAAAATGCTATTGTTACTAAATATGAGATTGTTCATGGCGAAGGTCTAAGCAAGGGCGCCTATCTTGTATGAATTGGGTTTATTCGCAGTCCTGTTTTCGTGACATAATACACAGAGCAATTGCTGTCCTGTAGTCCTGTAATCCGAACCGGACGACGTAAGATAATGTAAGAATAATTTTGTGGTTTCAAATTCAGGTGTTAATGTAATACGATATCAACTGTAATAAGAGATGACCCAGTGGCGGCGCCACTGGGGGAGGGGACTGGGGGGGACTCGTCCCCCCCCCACTTCTCTCCAAAGAGGGTTTTCCAATTCGTCTAAATCCGTAGAGAAATTGTCGAAGGAGGGACTAGGTAGTTAGATCCTGAATTTTGAGGACAAATAAGGGCGTTTCTTAGCAATAAAAGGGCGTTTCCCAAGGATAAAAAGGGCATGGTCCTGAATATTTTCCCGGGGGGTTGCGCCCCCGAACCCCCATTTCAATTTGTCCCCCAGTCTTTGGCGGCTGGCGCCGCCACTGAATGACCACAGGGAACCAGACAGTGCAGTTTTTGAATATAACTGAAGTAAAGAAAATATATACTTAATGTAAGTAATGTAAGTAAATGTAAGTAAAGAAAATATATTTTTCTAATTCATACAAGGTAGGCGCCCTTGGTCTAAGAAGCCTATTCTTGGCAGGAAATAAATGTTGATTTACTTAATGCACCTATTTAACTAATATCTCGGGAAATACTAATTGGCTCTTGATTAGTTAGCTTAAAATTAACGCTCGTTTAATATTCGCAGACCGTTTCAACGCTAAAATATGTTTATCCCTTTTCACTTCGCATCAATACCAAAACCAGTAAAGATAATTTACGGTAATAATGCAAAATTTGTGTAGATCAAAATTAAAGTATATTCTTACTTTGATGATGTGGCTTTTTCTTCGTTCTTGCCTGCTCTCGATTTGGCCTAAATTCCATTATTTCTCAAGTCATGCTCAAATCAAATTACAACTGTCTTTCACGCCTCTGTAACTGTCAGCCATGTCAGCTTCTAAGCAGCGATGCTTCTCGTTTCAAAATGTTTGCAATGAAAAGCACCGCTGTGTAGGAGCTGACCGCTGCAGAGTTGCAAAGGCAGTTGGACTCTGATTTGAGAAATAATGTAGTTTAGGCCAAGTCAAGAGAAGGCAAGAACGAAAAAAAAGCCATATCATCAAGGTAAGAATATAATTCCATTTTGATATATAACAACGGTTCATTATTGGCCGTGCTCTAAACTGCAGACTTTTGTTGAAAATACTTTTCAGAAGTGGATTAGCGTAGACGGACAGCCAAAGCGGAGACGTTTGACAACGATAATGCAATGATTGCTCAGATTCTATTATTTTCAGGCGTTAAGCATCTGCAGAAGAGAACGAAAACGGTCGAAATCGGTGTGGTGTGGATGAAAATATTATGATGCGGTTTCGACTAGCGGTATAGTGCATACTCAAATATTTTGGCATTGTTTCAACTAGCGGTCTATAACTAAGACGCAACGCAGCTGTCTCTTCACGGCAAAACGAGAATAGGTACGAGAACTTAAAGTGTATATGAAGCTACTTGACTTTTCCATTTTATTAATAGTTTTTGGTACGATGAATTCATTTTTCTTACTAAAAATGTAATATCTCCCCTCAATTTCTAACTATGGAGGCATGAAGTGGCTGTCTGCCGCTTCAAAACTGGGCAGTGAGAGGCCTGGTACCGAGAGACTTGTGACGAACACTCCGGGAGGATTTGATTCAATGCGTTAAGACTTCCTTGCGTATGCGAACGAAGACCCTCACTGCGACAAGAAAAGACAAACAAGATGAGTTCAGATTCCGAGCATAGCACTTCTGGAGAAGAACAGAGCGATTTTGAAGCAGATTTTGATGCTGAGGTAGACTGTTCATCAAAAGAAAACCAAGCAGAGGGTGCCGAGGCAATCGCGGTTGGTCTAGAAAATTCGGTGCTCTATGATGACGATTTCGATGACGATAACCCTTACTCGGGGGAACCTTTAGCGGACGAAGAATGGCTCAAACGACAATAAGGACTTTGCCAATCAATTTTGGGGCACATTTTTAGTAGAATGGGCACTAAGCATGGACTGACTTCATATACACTTTAAAGAATATCTGAAATTTAGTTTTTCGACAGGGAACCACACTTATGTAGATTTTTTTTTATTTTTGTACGGAAAATAACAGAATACAAAAATTACAAAAATTAACAGTAATTCTGGTTTCCCTGTAAAGACGTTTAATCATCCCCAAGTAATATCAGCTGATTGATAACGCAATGCCAATGCCAAATAAGACATGATTCCTTCGTGATTTATCGAACGATTCGGATTTTACAATTGATTGGCTGAAATGAACTGATACTGATCAATTGGATCGTCCTTAAATCATAGATCTTATAAGTAAAACGTAATATCAATGCTTTTCATGTCTATCGTTACGAAATATACGCATTTTGAAGTTCCCGTTGAACAAATCTACGCGGTTTTATTCGCTATAAATAGCATAGAATCACCTGCTAGACTTTTAATCTAACTGTAAGTTAAAGGCTCATCGTCAACCATGATCCTTTGTGCGCCGACTGAACAGCAAAACAAAGAGAGCCTAGGCCAAAAACAACTTTCATATCATTCGGAAGTCGACTTTGAAGCCACATAGGATCATGGTTAACAATGGTTCTTTAAGGCAGCGAGCCATGGTAACTTTTTTAGCTCATCAATCAGAAAATAGCATTTGTAGGAGAGAGCAAATTTTTTCTGATATTACCATGGACATTAATTTGTGCATATCAAACTTACAATAGATTTTCCCCCTTGATAATGTGGCTTTTCCTTGGTTCTTACCAGCTTTTGATTTGGCCTAAACTACTAAACTACACCATTGGATGGGTCGGAGTGGGGTAAGACGGGTCATTGAAAGATTCATAGATTTAATTGATATTGTATTTTAGTTGATGAAAATCAGTCTTTGACATGAACAACAAAGATTTACAACCAAGGAAAATTTTCTTCCAATTTAGAAGCAAAAAAACCCATTTCACCCCGCTCTGAATCAGTTTGCCCCACCCCATACTATTGCATAACACGAATCTCATTATTGTGTCATTTTGTGTCATAGTTTGAGTGCACAGCAGTTCATCAATAGTAGTAACTAGGATGATGGGAATAGATCTTCCGCTTGAGTAAAGCAAATACACACCCTGTTAGAAATCGTTAAAAGGCTGCTGTTCCTTGAATATCAACAAAGCATTATTGAGAATTTTAAGGTTTCTTGAAGGGCTTTCTCAAGAAAATCCCCGAAAATTTCAAAACGAAGGGACCAAACTTAGCAGCATACAAATCAAACCTTTCAATAGCTCACAGGGAAATCCCCAAATCACCCAATTTCACGCTTATTAGCCAATGACATCGCCGTATTCCCATCACATGACCGAAAATAAGCTTTTTGAGACAACTTTTCGAGTACCTTTACGAAAATAAAAATGGGAAATAAACTAATAAAGATACAGAGCTGGTTTTACCACGAATCGATTCTACAGGCCCAACTCCATATTTGTTCTTCTGCATTTGGTTAAAAATCTCATCAGGAATCGGCGTTACATCGAATTTCATTCCATCGAATATTGGTCTATGTTCAAATATTTTTCGGGAACGCTACAAATAAGATATAGCGTCCAGAATTTCACATGTTACGTGAATTATATCACAAATAATTTAACAATGTTTGTTATGGTAAGATTTCAAAATCCTTGACGAGTCATTGCTGTGTGATACCAAGGAGGGAAAAGGGCCTACCTTCATCTGCAGCAGAATCCCAATAATCGGCATTAAATCAATTTCTTTCGCTGTACCAAGGCAGTGGATCTATTTACCAATTTGATCAAGACAAATCCCACTTCTTTCCATCGTCTTATCATATCTTATCTTGATAAAATGTGATCAAATTTCACAACCTCTGCAGCGAACTCTCCAGTCCAAGTTTTGTTGTTGCAAACACCTAGGAAGAATTGCGTAATACAAAAGTTTGTGCAAGACTCATCAGGTCTCCCATATGACACAGAGAATTGATACGTTTGAGAATAGATTGCACACACACGAGGGTATTCTATCAGAGCAAATTAAACAGAAAACAAAGCCTTTCACAAAAATAGCAAATCACTTTGTCATATCGGAAAACTGCACCTTTTGTGTTAGGAAACCTCCCCTATAATATATTCTCAGAAGTGTGCAATCTATTCTCAAAGGTATCAGTCGATTCGCTGCGTCATATGGGGGACCTGAGCCTTGCACATCCTTTTTTCTTACGCAATTCCTCTTAGGTGTTTGCAACAACAAAATTTGGACTGGAGAGTTCGCTGCAGATGCTGTGAAATTTGATCATATTTTATCAAGATAAGATATGATAAGACGATGGAAAGAAGTGGAATTTTTCTTGATCAAATTGGTAAATAGATCCACTGCAAGCGAAAGCAATTGATTTAATGCCGATTATTGGGATTCTGCTGCAGATGAAGGTAGGCCACTTTCCCTCCTTGGTAGCACACAGCAATGACTCGTCAAGGATTTTGAAATCTTACCATAACAAACATGTTTTTATTATTCCATGATATAATTCACGTAACATGTGAAATTCTGGAAGCTATGTTTTATTTTTAACGTTCCTGAACAATATTTGAACATAGGCCAATATTCGAAAGGATGAAATTTGATGTAACGCCGATCCAAGATTAGACTTTAACCAAATGCAGAAGAACAAATATGGAGTTGGGCCTGTAGAATCGATTCGTGGTAAAACCAGCTCTGTATCTTTATTAGTGTATTTTCCATTTTTATTTTCGTAAAGGTACTCAAAAAGTTGTCTCAAAAAGCTTATTTTCGGTCATGTGATCAGAATACGGCGATGTCATTGGCTAATAAGCGTGAAATTGAATGATTTGGGGGTTTGCCTGTGCGCTATTGAAAGATTTGATTTGTATGCTGAACTTAGCTAGGTATATCATCAAATCTAGTTAAACATGGTGGCTACTAAATATAAAACTCACATAATGTTATAGCATTTATGTTTAGGGAACAAGGCCACTCAAACGGGGGGAGTTTTTTAAAGACTTACCTACTATGCTAATCTACGTGGTTTTGTAGTAATTGACAGCATAAGGTCACCTGCAAGTTGCTTTTGGAAGTAGANATGAAGATATCCACTATCTTAAACCTTCCTACACAAAGAATGGTATAGTAGTGACGTATTTGCATGGTTTTTGGTGGAGGCCAGATGACTTGTGTCTTCCTACACCAAGAATGGTATAGTAGTGACGTATTTGTATCAGTTCATTTTATCTAATTATGAATAGAAAACAAAAACAACAACGACAAAAAACAGGTTTTCGGAGAGTGGCATATCATATGAAATATTTGATGCTTCATTAATCTCCCTTTATAAATGATTATCAGAACTAAACTTGCCTTGGCTAATCAGGGCAGCTACTTGTACATTTTAATAAATCACAGCATACGCTAGACTTACGACGTGATTCCTTGCATTCGTTCAATATTTTTAATCTGATTTTTTTAAACCATCCAATTCAATGAGTGATACTGAGATTTATGTAATGAGTCTAAGCATAGGCCTCAAATCTTAAAAAAGCTGGCATAAATAGCTATTACATCTTTCTTTGGATTGCATAGCTTGAAAGGAACGTTAGATATTTTATTATAATTCTACCGTTTACTTTTTTGACAACTTTATTATTTTCAAAATTAACCTGCTTTCTATATTTTAACTTGTTTGAGATTGTGACGTCATCAAATTTCTATATAAAAAAACAGAAGAGGGACCGACCTCCACTTACCACGATATTATTACTCTTTATAAACCATGGTTCTCATAAATTACGATGGTTTTAATTTTTTCAAAATTTCCTTGAATTCTTTTTCATAAAAACAGAAAAACCCTTTAATTTTGACAGTACCCAAGATATCAAAAACGTCAACGGTAGAATTAAAGTATACACTATCTTTGAAAGATTTAAAACCTATGCTATAACTCTTTGTTTAAATAATCATTCAAATGGGTAACAACGCGTCTTTCTTATGCCATAATACTTTGAATAAGCAATCCATCTGTTGATTATATCCGCTATAAGTAACTGTTTAATTTTTAGATTTGTTCTAAATGGTGTTGATGCAAAATTTGGCAATAAACAAACAGTCCATAATGCATTACAAAAGAATATTACAGCCTCGTAATGATAACTTAAAGTCTGCTTTACTTTGCCAATTAATTTGTGTTTGAACTGAAAGAACAGTAATGGTAGTTTCGAAAATAATAATGGTAGAGTCGTTTCACACGAAAATCACAGAAGAAATGGTTGTTTTCAGGGGGGACAATAATTTCCTCTCATAAGCCAAAATTAATCCCTTTTTAATTGTATATCCTTTAGCAGAAGGAATTAGATTGTTAGCAACGTAATGATGTCATACGGTGAGACAAAGTGGCAGAAACCTTTCAGAGTATAGGAGTTTCCAAAAGAGGTGAATCTGCAAAAGGATCAGTAGGTATCTAGTTAAGGCCAACAGTGAGAACACAAGGCTTAGTTTTTAGTAAGAGCTAAATTCTACGACTTCTTAATGGTTGGTATTAGCTACAAAGCAGAACTGACATTTTTAATCATAAGACGGTTTGAATAACTGTGCTACTCTTTAGTCTAGGGTGATCTAGGTACAGTTGAATTTGGTATCTCGAACAATTTCACCCTTTCTTTTTCTGTAACCCACCAAGTACCAGTTTAATTTCAGATGATCTTCAGTTTGACTTTTGAGAAGTCTTGAAGAAACCAGGCATTACTATCAAATTTCGTCCAGTTTCAGCTTTGAAATAACAAAAATAAATATTGTTTGTCTTTTAAAGAACTTATGTATGCAATCCCTATACTTTCAAATGTAAGAGACGTATCTCTTCCATTTGCCTTTTGTTCCCTAGGGGATGATCATGCTCGCTGTCAGCGTTTTAAAGCTGAAACGTAAACGAAACGTGATCGAAATTGCTAATTCTCTTTGAAGCATGTTCAAAAGCAACTCCCAAGCACATAACTGTAGAACGTTCTGACTGATTTTCGAGAAATAAATTTTTACGCCTAAGTTAGCCTTTTTGCTATAAAAAGATTGGTTATACATTGAAATCGGTCGAAGATTCGTGATTGCACATTTAATTAAACGCTGATACATCATTTTAGGACACCCTGTTGTTTTTTATTAACCTTCAAAGTTCAAGTTATGAACGTGTATTCTGTTGGGATTGAATGCCTGACCTGAGTAGCAACTAAACAGAGCAGTCGAAAATAAAAAAGCTAACACGATTTGGATAGAAAACATAATAGAGAAATTATGCCTGCTTATCTACAGAAATCACAGAACAAGGAAAAAGAAACAAAAGTTATTGTCAGTTGTCAACCATGTTTTAGTAGAGTTGATGAATAAGAACGGAAACTGAAGCTTGAACTTAATGCTTGATGAAGCTAGAATCAAGTGAAATTCTTCAAATTTATCTCACTGTTAAATCTCAAATTTGTGCTGCTGGGTCGTCTGCTTATTTTGCAGAATTTCGCAAATCTTCACAGTCTAAACTGAAGCCAAATATGCATTTTTGATGATCAGCGTCAAATAATGTTAAAATGTCATGAATTACCCAGCAAGAAACTTAAGCAGAAAGCACGAAGAGCGAAATTTTGAATTGCCATTTAAGATATTCGAAAGCGCATTCTATGTTTCAAGGTGGTAATGAAGCCATGCATGTCAATGAGAGCGAGAGATAAAACAGAGTGAATGTTTTTTACTCAAGCAAATTTTTACGGAAATCTTTGCATCTCGTCCTCGGGGGTAACTCCCATATATGGTGGTACGGGATGTGCCATTATTCGAGGGTAGTTCTTCGACATAGGAATGGAAATAAGGAAAAAAGAGTTATCATTTACAACAATTCCAGAAATATTCTCAAAATAAGCTCAATTTAATATTCTCAAAAACAGCTCAATTTAAGGGTATCAGTTTGACAATTGCAACTTTTTAAGGTCATAACTTTGGACATGATTTCATTTTGTGCAATTTAGTAATTTATGTGACAATGTTTTAAACTGTTTTGGTTTAAAAATATAGTGATTTTGGGGTAGGGTTTATGGAAAACCTAATAAAGTTTTGGTGTATGATTTCAAAGTCTAGAATGATACACCCCCGTCTCCTCCCTATTCAAGTTATCCCGGGATCTCATCGAATTCTGAACTTTCTTTGTTTCATTCAGTCATGTATTAAACCAATCATTTAAGCAAACTTTTGATGAACTACCTTCTTTATATAACTATAATTAAAGCGTTATTGGGAAGTAAAAGCGCTCGCTTTGCTCGCGATGCTGCGTTCATAGCTCCTGGAGAGAGCTTATCAAGCAGTCAATTTTTGAAACAGAGACAAATATGCTTGCCTCAAAGGCCGTCTGTTCCTTATTGTTCTAAGTTTTTTCACTGTACTAAATTCATGCATCACTGAGTCTATCTATAACCTTGCTTTCTTATATAAGCGCACATTTGTGGAATATACAACAGAGATTTTTATCGGTTTTATTTTCATTCAATGAGGGGACAGATTGCCTTTAAATTGTGCTCTGCAAATTGTGAAACCAGAAATCAATTTCAGCATTATCTAAATTTTATGCTTTGTGGAACCATGATGAAAATTGGCCGCCCACCTTTTCTTAGTAAACTATTCTGTGTTAATAACATTTTTAATATCAAAACGCGTAAATCGTATTTTTGAATATCTTCCTGCACTTAAATGGAATTGAATATTGAAATAATGTTGTGATCTTAGGATTAAATATTTTTTACTAGCGTTAAATTTCTTGGTTTGGATCTTAAAGGCTTATATTATGTATGAAAAATATTCTTATAAAAAACATAAAAACATAATGAAAAACAAAATAGTTGCATCACAAGGACTCAAAAGCAATCGAAAATAATTTCTTTCAAAAAAGTTTGCAGAAAGATAACATGAATTTGTAAATTGTCGGAGAAAATCATTTTAAAAGAAGCGGCTGATCTCTAAATCTCATTTCACATAGAATAGATTTTCTCCTCTGTTTTAAGCACAATATAGATTTCTGCCATACTGTACTTTTCCCATAGCCTCTACTTTAGAATTTGCCTCCGACAGCGTATCTCGTTTTGCGTGTCTCTGTTAACTTTGTAAAGGCTTCGGTTTCAAGCGTTTTTGTGGCTAGTCGACTGATATTCCCAGGTCGGGTTTCAATATTCATTATGGAGTTCTTTAGACAAAGAAATATCTCGTTTTATCTCTCTCTGAAATCGAATTGATGTAAGATCTTGATTCTTGACTTTTCAGCATTTTTTTTATGTTTGGTCGAATGATATTCCCAAACCAGGATTTAATATTTATTACTGGGTTTTGAAACAAAAAGTTATCTCGATTTACGAATCTGTGATAACCTTATTGTCGTAAATCTTACGTCTTCAGCTTCAAGAGTTTTGTATTTGTACATCGATATTTCCAAGCAGACTTTTCATATTCATAAAAGATTCTCAGATCAATAGAAAAGCCAGCAGGCGGAGATCTTATCGCGTTTCTTCAAAACATAGGATAGTAATGTCGTACGACATCCAAAAATCACCTGCGAAGAACTGAAAGTCATCCTTTTGGATGGTGAAACCCTGGGGGTGAAACTAAGGCACTAATATACATCTGCCCTTTTAGACTGAAATACAGGGGGCAGACGAGAACTTATCCGTTATCTTCCCCGGGTTCAATTGTATACCAGTCGTTAAAACGTATTTAACTCCCTGTCGTATGTTTCTTTAACTTATGCTCTCATCCTTCTTCCATTCATGGCATCTGCCAATACAAGAAAGTNCCCAAAACTCACCTGCGAAGAACTGAAAGTCATCCTTTTGGATGGTGAAACCCTGGGGGTGAAACTAAGGAACTAATATACATCTGCCCTTTTAGACTGAAATACAGGGGGCAGACGAGAACTTATCCGTTATCTTCCCCGGGTTCAATTGTATACCAGTCGTTAAAACGTATTTAACTCCCTGTCATATGTTTCTTTAACTTATGCTCTCATCCTTCTTCCATTCATGGCATCTGCCAATACAAGAAACTAAAAGTGCTCGCTTCGCTCGCAATTTGACACTCATTGGAGAAGGCTTGGTTAGGCTGTAAAATTTCAAACACATAGCAAAGTTTGAATTGAAGAGATGGAGGACTTAGAGAAAATTTATGTAATCTCCATTGCAGAATGTTTTTTTCTTTAAAAAAGGATCAGGACAGGATATTTATCTCAAATTGGATGTCAGCTGAGATTTGCAATAACGCAAAATTACTCATGCGAAACACTTTGATATTTTTATCAGCGGACATTTTCACCTGACCTCTGATTTGAGACAGACTGTTAATGAATATAACGATTTTGCAATGCAAGCAGAGAATTACAAGGAATTAGTAATATACGACATGTCTAGTACATCTTTGAGCGTTGTTTGGCTCGGCACGGATAAAAGTGGATAAATTTGGTTGCCTTACCAAAATTATTTTGTCGAAGTTCGGGCAAAAGGTTTGCTTTGGTTTGCTTACGACAAAAGCCTCTGTTTGGATATGATTATTTGTGGGAATGCTTTACAGAAATAACCACTTTTGGTGCGCGTTCCAAATTTTATCAGTGCGCTGTAAAAATGCCACAATGTAAATGAAGCCTTGTATTTCGCTGCTGCTGTTTACCTAGCATTGCTCCATAAGGCCCTCGATTTAGGCCCCTCTCACGAAATTGAAATGATGCTGGTGTTGTCACTTCAGTTGTAGCGGTATAAGTTCAATCAAAGAGCGAAACTACAACTATGTTTTGAGTCTACTGCTTACCCATTTTATTGAACTAAAAAAATCTTCCTTGTTCTTTCTAGATCGTTCTTTTGAAGAGAAACTGCATGAGAAGATAGCATCAAGTAAATCTCAGTCATGGCCTGTTTCTTCCAATTCTCCAGGTGTCGATGTGTTTCTTTCTACGCAACTATTTCGCATGGATGAGGTGGTAAAGAAACTTTTTTATTCCTATTATTGTTCCTCTTTTATATTTGACCACGGAATACATAAAAAGGGGAATGATATCCTTACTGCTTTTCGTTTTCTGGTAATCAGGGATTGAAATTGTTTAGTACTGAACCCTTATGATTTTGAAAATGTGACATTGTGACGTCATGAGCAGGTCACATGACATATCTAAAAATAGATTCCACTTTTGGGTTCATCTCATGATGTACTATACACATGCCAAGTTTCATAGCTCTATGTTGTACAGAACAGAAATAAAATAGGGGGGCCGAATCAGCCCCCCCTAGTCTTCCTAGAGCATCAAATACCCTAGGCTTGATAGGGTTAAA
>REGM01000036.1:70210-112349 GCA_004194415.1 Aurelia aurita
TCATGTAACACGTCATCAATAGCGGAGCTTGAAAATGTTCATGTTAGAGCAGCAAAACTTATCCACAAAATACCATCTTCAGTTCCAAACCATCAAGTACTCGAGTATGCAAAATGGAAGTCTATAATCTATCTATACAAAAGGAGACTTTCATGTATTGCATATCAATGTTACAATGGCCTGTCACATGAAGCTATTAATTCGTTAATGCTGAAGAAAGAGCACACAAGATCTATGAGAGACAACCAGAAGGTGATACTAGGAAGACCACGTTCAGAAACTGGAAGGCAGACATTCAAACATCGTGCTGCTATTATCTGGAATGCACTTCCAGAGGGGGTAAAATGTTCCCCGAACTACAATTCTTTTAAATTTGCTCTGAAAAAACAAAGTAATCTGGTAGACAACATATCGTTCGGATCATCATCAATTGTTACAAAGAAGGACAGTTCTAATTATATTTACTTTTAACAATTTCTCGTGTATTTTAGCAATTGCAACGGTTTAAAAACTTTGTAAAAATCCTTATTTCATTTTAAACTTTTAATTTGCAGGTCCACATCAGCTTATTAGCTGAATTTCTGACCTGCATTATCAACTAAAGATTGTATGTAAAAGATTCCACTTTTGGGTTCATCTCACGATGTACTATACACATGCCAAGTTTCATAGCTCTATGTTGTACAGAACAGAAATAAAATAGGGGGGCCGAATCAGCCCCCCCTAGTCTTCCTAGAGCATCAAATACCCTAGGCTTGATAGGGTTAAAGTAGCTGGTAACCTATACTATTTTGTTTAAAATTGTATTAGGCTATTTTGAGTTAATGAAAATATGAAAATCTGAAATCTGAAAATATAGCAAGAAGAAGAGAAGAGAAAAGCACTAATTGCGTAATTCTTTGCCTTTAAATTCAATTACTTTCTCCAGTCAGCTGTGTCTGGTATGCTGCTCAAGCTGTTAAGAATACCAACAGCGGCCTGAGCATGACAAAGAAAATTTTTCAATCCCTCTGTAAATCTTTCACCTCAATAACTTTATTGTTTGATTTACAAATTACCTTCATTATTAAATAGACCTAAATATTCACGGTTCTTTTAATTGTTTCAAAGAGGCCCTGCATGAGCGCTGAATTAGCACTTGAAGCGTTTCTCTTAACTTGTGTCCAAATAAAGCTCGCGTTTCATAAGCGCAGGTCTTGCTTGAGCAGACATATTTAGTCATGATTTAAGCCTCGTCGCGTCACATATGTATTCAGATTGATAAAGGCCGACCAAGTGCAGCTGCAGTAGTTTTGGTCAGTGACCAGTGCGCATTTCTAGTGCGCATGCTTTCTTACAACAGGTTACCGACCAAGAACCAATGAAGTGGAGATCGGCCTTCTCGAAATCGCTCATAATCTCTATACGAATGGTCCTTTTCATGTTGATCTTAATTCTAAATAGACGGAGCAAATACTTTGTCTTAGCTTATTTCTAAGAATTAAGATTACAGTAATTATTGAAAATTACGTAGATTTTAGTTAATTTAGTTTATCTAATAAACCAGCTCTTTTATTTGACTCATAAGCGATCCAAAGCGCAAACAGCGGTCTGAGAATAATAAAGAAAATTCGAAAATTTTGCTGTCAGTGTTTTGTTTCGATATCTTCAACTGTATGTTTTCCACAGCATATATTTAATGAGCATAAGACGTATTCTAACCTTGATTGCAGAAAATCTTTTTAAGAAGACGGTTCGGTTTCCAAGATTTTGTTCAAAGCAATTACGGATTAGCAAATAGATTAATACCGGCGCTCCTTTATTAGGACTAATATATTTCATGTGATTTCGACAAGCTGATATTAGAATAACGTCTGCTCTGCGCAGAACTAAATCTGCAGATTTTTGCAAATCTATACCGGGTGAGTTAAACAAACAGTAATTTCAATAAAAATACGACTTTGCACGAAGACTAAGGGTGTGTTTGATTGGTACCAATTCTGAAAACGGTAGACTTGGTAGACTCGGAATTTGTGTTTGATTGGCTCCGAAATTCTTAAAACGGTAGGTTTGGCAGGTTTGGAAGGCCTTCGGAACCTTCTGCTCCAAAAGGCAGAAGGTTTGGCAGACTTCGGAGAAATTCTCGCTTTCATTAGCAAACCCTAGTGGTGAACCCGAAACCTACCGTCTCAAGATTTTTGTGTTTGATTGGGAAATATATTTCCGTCTCTGCGAAGTCTACCGTTTTCAGAATCTGGTAGGTTTGGAATTGCCAATCAAACACACCCTAAGAATAGTAAACGTTTCGAGCTTAACTCTTCATCAGTAATGAGTAAAACAAACTTGCACCTTTTGGAAAATCATCACAATTTGATTATATTGTCGATGCTAACATTTTCTTTTCTATTTTTGTATCAAAGCCAAATAAATTCAGTCAAATTGATAGGTGATCGTTATTCTGTACAGCTTCTGAGTTAGGCTGCTTTTCCACTAGGTGCAAAATATCACGCACGCTACATTCGCAACTGATTTGATTGACTAACTCAAAGGCGACGTCAATCAAAGAGCAACGTCTTTATTCTAAACAATGGAGATGTAGCGCCAGCGATATATTTTTCACCTAGTGGAAATCCAACGTTTGGTAAGTGGAATTCGGAATTCCTGAAGCAGATGTTTAAATCAATTCTTCTTCTTTTGATATACTCCCATGTCTTCTTTTCATAGCCCCTTTCCGCATGCACAGCAAATGAGCTAGCCATACCGGCTGTGCTCCACTCCCATGTCTTCTTTTCATAGCCCCTTTCCGCATGCACAGCAAATGAGCTAGCCATACCGGTTATGCTTCACTCCCATGTCTTCTTTTCATAGCCCCTTTCCGCATGCACAGCAAATGAGCTAGCCATACCATAGTTATGCTTCAGGGCAGTTTTGGTAGCTTGTTTTGCTTGTATTCACCATTTTACAAATCGATCATAGAAATTTTACCGGAGTTTCAATCGAAAGCAATAGATGCTATTATGATACATTATCTGCCCCTGTGCTTTGGAATGGACTCACTCGACAATAGTACTGCTTACGAATTGAACTGATGACAAATTGATTTTCTAGCATGCTGTTATATTTTAGGTCAGGTCAGCTACACGAGACAACAATGGAATCGTGATTCAGTCTTCAAAACAGAGTTCAGAGCACTCATACCAATCATCTTGTAGAACGATCATAGGGTTAATGTTTTGTTTATTCTAATAGTTTTATGACAAGTTACGCAGGGGTTACGCAGCACTGTAGGGAAAATTTGTAGAATAGAAAGGAAATGAGAATGAAATATACCTATTCGGCTAAGGTTTGTTTACACCCAATTCTAGTCATGTGATCAAACTCTTGGGGAGTTTTAGTAAGGTAATGATTTTTGCATTTATGGTACGAGTTTTCATGGCACGAAATATGTTAAAGAAATCAAAAGATGTTTCATCAAGAGATTGATCAATTGATATGAATTGGGTGTAAATAAACCTTAGCCGAATAGATTGATCGAAGTCCTAAAATTGCTATTTTATTTCAGAGTGAAAAAGGACAAGCAATAACAGTCAAGATATTACTAAGACAGGTAAGCTGAAAAATTAAAACTGATATCATTCTAGTAAAGTATGACGGTGTACTAGGGTATTGACCAGAGACGTAGGAACCGGGGGCACTGGCGGTACGTGCCCCCCCCAAGATTTTGCAATAAACGAGAAATTGCCCTTTTTATTTGAGAAAATGCCCCTCTAGCTTAAGTAAAAAACTGCCCTTGAAGTATCGTGCCCCTCCAAGTTTAAGATGCTTCCTACGGCCCTGGTATTGACTCAACACAACACAACATGAGGCGAAGATGAAGTCGACGTTTGTAGCGCCAAGCGTTGGGATCGCAGAAGTAGAGAAGACCTAATCTAGTCCGCAGGTATTGGTGGTTTGTTCGAACCCCATCCACCTGACTGTTCTGGCTGCAAAGTCAGTGGATTACAACACTGTGCCGCAATGTTTCAAGTGTGAAAGTATTACATTATTAATTAAATGGAGATATCAAATAATTCATGGTAGAATTACAGCAAATTCAAGATTTTGCAGGACCCTTATTGATAGCAGTACTCGACTCGTACTGAAAAGGCTTATCCTGTATACATATATATCGTTATCATTATTATATTATTATTAAGGACCTAAAGTTCCTTTCAAGCCATTCAATGCGAAAAAAGAGGTAACTGATATACTTATATACGTATATACATACTAATTGATATACTTATATACTTATATACGTATATACATACTTTCTGTCATCGTCAAATTCTTTTACGATTTGGGAGCCTCTAGACAAATAAATCGTTGAAAGAAATTGCAAAGATTATACTATATAATATAAAGAATAGATTGCAGTGTTAACTACGTTATTCATTCGAGAAGTTTACTCAAGAATTGGGCAAGCAAGATTACGGATCTAGGCAGCCTTAGGCCAAGCAAGATTTAGGCCATCTCGACTGAAAGCAGAGACAGCAACAATGCGTTCACCAAAGGCTATCAAGATCAAATCCAAGAGAACACCTGGCAGTGGTGCCCAAACAACCAGTTGGGAATTTAATACGTATAAGAGTGGTGGGAGTATTTCTCTTACATCGAAAGAGGATGTTATCATGTTTATCAAAGCTTGCGATATTCGATATTTCGAACATTTAGCTACAAGCGAAACCTACAAAGATTCCATCTTTGTGATATGGGAAAATGAGAAGGGAGAGGCCCCTACACGAGATGCCAATGATCAATTTAATTATGACTTGCTAAAACAACTGAGGCTAGAAATCTATCATACAGAAGGAGGAAATCAGTACCGTAAAGTCCTTGGAATAACTTTCCACCTCACTGGCTCTAAGAACTCAGTTGTTGTCTCCTCGTATGCAGCACATGACTGGATTGATTTTGAATTTCCCTTCATCAGAGGATTAGTTCAGGCAATGAAACATGGGCAGTCAAAGCTAAAATTGCTAAACAAATCTAAGAGCGAAGAATTCCTTGGTAAAATTACCAGCCACCCGAAGAAAAAGGGAAAACTCATCACAATCCACTTCCAAGATGATTCCAAAGCAGAGGAATCCCCTTCCGCAAAAATTCAGGAAGCCTTTACAGCGACCTGGGATCCTACAGTAGATGTTAGAATTCCTGATGACGACGGCAGGTCTTTCACAAGCAATGACCTCTGTCANATATCTTCGTCTTAAAGTGAAAGATAATGATGCGCTAGGAGATCGATCTGAGTATGAAGTAAATGGTGAATGGGCAATGGCTCATGCTTTTCTAGCTGAACATAGGGTAAGAAACTTCTTTCTAAACTTTGTGAGCAACGTTCAAGTGGGGACGTTTGAGCATGGGCGATAGGACACCAAGTGTGTATCAGTGTAAATTTGTTTGTTTTAACCTATTGTTTATGTGTTTTGAGCTTGTTTTTAGCTAGTAATGAGCCACCTTATCTCTGGTCTACGAATTTAATTTTTGTTTGGTAGTGAGCCACCTTAAGTGCAGATCCACTACGCTTAATGTGGATATAGCAAAGTTACATTCTCTCTTACCATGTAAATGCAGATATAAGGGCAAGCCCCTTTAACAGAACATATAAAAAAAACTGGCTTTTTCTCTTTTTTCTAATCCATTCGTATATGGCGGCATGCCTTTATAGGATTTCTATCTTGGTTTATGCTGGCAAGGAGAACTGTTTGATCGAAGCTATTTAGCGAGAATGGATGGCAATCAGAGCACAGGAATCAAATCTTAAAAAACATTGCAAGATTGGTTGATGCAGCATACAAATCAAATCTTTCAATAGCGCACAGGAAAACCCTCAAATCATCCAATTTCACGCTTATTAGCCAATGACATGGCCGTATTCTGATCACATGACCGAAAATAAGCTTTTTGAGACAACTTTTCGAGTACCTTTATGAAAATAAAAATGGAAAATCAAATAATAAAGATACAGAGTTGGTTTTACCAAGAATCGATTCTACAGGCCCCATTCCATATTTGTTCTTCTGCATTTAGTTAAAATCTCATTAGGAATCGGCGTTACATCTAATTTCATCCCTTCCAATATTGGCCTATGTTCAAATATTTTTTGGGAACGCTAAAAATAAGATATAGCTTCCAGAATTTCACATGTTACGTGAATTGTATCAAGAAATAACCTAAAAATGTTTTTTATGGTAAGATTTCAAAATCCTTGAAGAGTCATTGCTGTGTGCTACCAAGGAGGGTAAAGGGCCTACCTTCATCTGCAGCAGAATCCCAATAATCGGCATTAAATCACTTTCTTTCGCTGTACTAAGGCAGTGGATGAAATTTGATCACAATGATAAAGCGATGGAAAGAAGTGGGATTTGTCTTGATCATATTGGTAAATAGATGAAATTAGATGTAACGCCGATTCCTAATGAGATTTTAACTAAATGCAGAAGAACAAAGATGGAGTGGGGCTTGTAGAATCGATTCGTGGTAAAACCAGCTATGTATCTTTATTTGTTTATTTTCCATTTTTATTTTCGTAAAGGTACTCGAAAAGTTGTCTCAAAAAGCTTATTTTCGGTCACGTGATCGGAATACGGCGATGTCATTGGCTAATAAGCGTGAAATTGGATGGTTTGAGGGTTCCCCTGTGAGCTATTGAAAGATTTGATTTGTATGCTGGTTGATGCATCTTTCGTTTGATTTAATGGCTTGAAAGGAACTTCGAGTCATTTTTCTTGTCCTTCTGTAGGTGAAGTACAGGCTGCACAACAGACACCATAGCACAGTGGCGTTAGTGATCCATGTTGAGAGGAAGTATTTATTTTACATGATGAACTTAGTCATACCGTGTGCCTTAATTGCATGCATGATTTTCTTGGTATTTCTACTTCCACCAAAATCGGGTGAAAGAATCAGCTTGGGCATTACAGTTCTTCTTTCGATGGCAATCTTTCAGGAGTTGTCTTCGGAGAAGCTGCCAAGCAGTTCAGATACCTTCCCGTTATTAGGTACGTTATTCAAATTTCAAAATTGTAAAATTTGCAAAAGATCATTGCTCTTCCCAGCCAACCTCGTTCAACAAGGCATGATTCTTGAAAAATAACATTCATTGTTTTTGATTGACACGCCAGTGCAAGGCATTTCTTCTTCTTCGTCATCATCATCATCATCGTCGTCATCATCATCATCATTAGATGTTCATACCACTGCAGGCAGATATCCCCCACAAACTTTTTCAGTGCTACCGATCTATTGCTATTCTCATCCATGTGATCCCAAGGTTCTTTTCGATGTCATCTCATTATCACTTTTTTGGTTTCCCTGTCTTCCTTTCCTTCCTATAGGTGTCCACTCAGTTAACGTTTTGGCCCATCTCCTGTTGTCCATTCTAGTTATGTGCCATGCTCATCCCCATTTCAGCTTTCCGACTTTACTAAAGGTGTCAGTAACTCTTGTCCATTGCCGTATTGTATTCTTCCTAACTCTCTATCGTCTTGTTATGTTTAATACTAACTTTTCCATGTTTTCTATTCTATTTCTATTTTAATTTGTTTATACACGGTAGCCCCGTCAGTCCGATTGGATTGCTTTTCAGGGGGCCGTGTCCAAAAACTACAGATAAGAAATTACACTTAAACTACGAAATTTACAAAAATAAAAATTTTGATTAGGTTCTATTATTCATTCTTTTCTTGAAACTGGCAAGGGAGGGTGCCTGTTTAGCATCGTGTTCAAGTTGATTCCAGAGTTCATGCTTATATGAGCAACCGCCAGTCCTCTCGTAGGTTTGTTAGTGACCATGTCTCTGTTCTATATGTCATTGCGGGTAGGATTATTCCATCTAGTACTTTCCTCTTGAGACATATTGGCACTGTTCAATCCTTCAGAAACTTGCTGTCCTGTCCATATCTTTGCCATCCAGTTGTTATCTTTCTGTCAAATTCCCGATTCTTGCGCTATCTAATGTTAATAATTGCCCTTAGTAAACATACTCTTGCATACGTTTCTTCCTCTTCCTTTGATGGATGCGCACATCTTTTCATAAAAACTCCTCATCGTATGCAGAACGAATAAGCTAGCCATCAAGGTTTCTGGGCATTTTTGCGGCTTGCCGTGTACATTAGCGCTTGACTAATCTGCCGTAGAATATCCTTTGTTTGTGATCACTAATCGCTTTGCTCTAACTTGTCGATTAAAAATTGTCGATCAAAAACAATTATTGTTAAAAAAGTTACCCTTTTCATAGTTCAGTGAAACATAAGGTCCTCAGGGAGAGGGATAAGGTTGGCCAGTGACAGTAGTTACAGAATAGCAATGATCTATTGCAAATGTTATTAATTAAAGTTTGTTTTCTTAAAGACATTGTGCTCCCATGATCCTTTGCAAGCACATGAACCATGAAAACATCCTATTGGCCGTAAACAACGTATTTTAAACACACAATAGGGGGAACATAAATTGCTACAAACAATGCTTCGCGAAACTTTCAATTATTTTCAGGAATGTCTGTTGTTTAAGTTCAAAAGGACATGGCAAAGTTCATTTGAAGATTGAGAAGGTAATGCAGCCTCGCGATTGCTAAGTCAAAGTAATTTCCATACAGTATTAAAGTCACTATGAGACCGCAAAGCATGATGGGGAGCACAGGGTTTTTAAATTGAATACCATGGCAAAATATTTTCTTCCTGAACAACGTAGTTTTTGCATTCGACATTTAAGGCATGCTCCTTACTGGCACGCAAATATGAAGTAAATATTTAAAGAATAAACTTATATTTTCCTGCCTTCCATTTTACCCTTTTTAAGCTGACTGTTGATTTTTTCTTTTTCGTGATGAAATATTAACCAATTTTTATGATCTATAAACCACTTTATTGTGGAACTTTAATCGTCAACGGAATTTCTTCTCTTCTTTCATCACTTTCAGAATCATTTCATCCACAGAAATTTCTCGAATTTTACTCGCTCTCTCTCTTTGCTAAAGTTAAAGATAGACATCTCTATGCTGTGCTTTAGGGAGTATTGTTTAAACATGTTGAAAATAAGAACTCGTTGAACGCAAAATATTTTGTCTTTGGGGATATCAGCAATGGACGGGTGAATATGAATTCAACTCTTATCGTAACAGATTACTCAAGGCTATTATCTTCATCAACAAGTAGTAGTAGTAGTAGTAGTAGTAGTAGTAGTAGTAGTAGTAGTAGTAGTAGTAGTAGTAGTAGTAGTAGTAGTAGTAGTAGTAGTAGTAGTAGTAGTAGTAGTAGTAGTAGTAGTAGTAGTAGTAGTAGTAGTAGTAGTAGTAGTAGTAGTAGTAGTAGTAGTAGTAGTAGTAGTAGTAGTAGTAGTAGTAGTAGTAGTAGTAGTAGTAGTAGTAGTAGTAGTAGTAGTAGTAGTAGTAGTAGTAGTAGTAGTAGTAGTAGTAGTAGTAGTAGTAGTAGTAGTAGTAGTAGTAGTAGTAGTAGTAGTAGTAGTAGTAGTAGTAGTAGTAGTAGTAGTAGTAGTAGTAGTAGTAGTAGTAGTAGTAGTAGTAGTAGTAGTAGTAGTAGTAGTAGTAGTAGTAGTAGTAGTAGTAGTAGTAGTAGTAGTAGTAGTAGTAGTAGTAGTAGTAGTAGTAGTAGTAGTAGTAGTAGTAGTAGTAGTAGTAGTAGTAGTAGTAGTAGTAGTAGTAGTAGTAGTAGTAGTAGTAGTAGTAGTAGTAGTAGTAGTAGTAGTAGTAGTAGTAGTAGTAGTAGTAGTAGTAGTAGTAGTAGTAGTAGTAGTAGTAGTAGTAGTAGTAGTAGTATTAGTAGTAGTTGTAGTAGTAGTAGTAGTAGTAGTAGTAGTAGTAGTAGCATTAGTAGTAGTAGTAGTAGTAGTAGTAGTAGTGGTAGTAGTAGTAGTAGTAGTAGTAGTAGTAGTAGTAGTAGTAGTAGTAGTAGTAGTAGTAGTAGTAGTAGTAGTAGTAGTAGTAGCAGTAGCAGTAGTAGTAGTAGTAGAAGTAGTAATTGTAGTAGTAAAACGGGAGAACCATCCAATTGAAGATTCTGGAGGAGCTGGAGGAAAAAGTTGAGATGATGGAGTTTTTAGAAATCTGTAGTGGACTGAGCCATAGGATATTTTCTATAATTTGAAGAAATTTTATGGCTTTTTAGAAATGAAAAAGTTGAAAGATCATTGGAAACTTTCAAATCAGATTTCTAAATCCCTGATTCTTGTACATGCTTTATTGGTGTGTTCAATAACCTTTTCTGGGAAATGCTGCAAGAGCGGTCCCACGAGGAGGAATGGGCAGGGTCCTCCTGACTTTCCTAAAGATCGCTCTGGCTGTCAATGAAAAATTTCATGAAAACATTAGAGTTTACCTTCTTCCTATTTGAACTGAGGAATTTAAGATTTTCGCATCATCGCTTTTTCAAGCCTAGCGTCACCATTGAAATCCTGTGATAAAATTCTCGTTAAATTGTCTCACCTTTTGAAGAAAAGGTTTTAAACAAGCATCTTATGCACAGTTGTTTAACTGAGGCATACTACTGAGTATTTAAACCAATCAAATCAAAAGTTTTAGGCGTGTCTGCAAACCAGTGTAGTTCTGTTTAAAGCACGTGGCAAAATTGGATTCAACAGTTGTCTCGTGTTTAGATTCGATTTTATAAGGTGGAGCAAAATGCATCACTGAAAAATTTATGAATTTCACTGTTATTGTGCTTTATTTGAAGAAAACGAGTGGCTTATATGAACAAAACAAAAACCATTTTATTCGTCGAAAAAGCTGCAAGTTTGCAACTAATGACACTTTGCTAAATTTTAGAAGCAAGAAGTCTGGTGACCCATTTTGGGGCAAAATCATTTTTCTCTATTCTGACTCTTTCCTACTGTACGTTTCGAAAAAATAAGTGAAATTGTTTGTTTTGCAAATTATTAAAATCTGATTATGTTGCTAGTCCTGAAATTACTTTTTTTCATCACGTCAAGAATTAAATATTTGGGAAATATCTTTATGCTACTCCCCCAGGGGGGGGGGGGGTACTCATATATATTTAGGATAGGGATGCTCAGGTTACTTTTTTGGGTCTAAAATTTGGGCAAAAGTTATTTTTTTGGGTCAGTCAATTGTACAGTTATTTTTTTGGGTTCATGAAATTATGGATTATTTTTTTGGGTCCCAAATATAAGAACAGTTAAAAAAATTTAGAAAAGCATGATTTTGTTATTTTTGTGGTGTGTAGGGTAAGAAAAATTATTTTTGGGTCAATTTTTATGCCAGAAATTATTTTTTTGGGTTGATGGTTTGTACCCTAGCCTGAGCACCCCTATCCTAAATATATATGAGTACCCCCCCTGGGGCTACTCCTTCTGGAAATAGATGATAAAGTATAGCTTGAAAAACAATATTTTGAGGGATAGTTTTAATTTAGTCCTTNGGAACGTTGGATTATTTGGCCAGTGCTCTACTGGAAGCTTTACGTGAGATTGGCGGAAAACTTCTCGCTTTATCCACAGGTAAACAATACAAATCGAATTCTCGTTGCTTCTCTTCGGGTCGTATCTAAGGAACGATGTTTGCGTCTATTTAATAGTCCGTTCATGAAGCCCAGGGGGGGTACTCATATATATTTAGGATAGGGATGCTCAGGTTACTTTTTTGGGTCTAAAATTTGGGCAAAAGTTATTTTTTTGGGTCAGTCAATTGTACAGTTATTTTTTTGGGTTCATGAAATTATGGATTATTTTTTTGGGTCCCAAATATAAGAACAGTTAAAAAAATTTAGAAAAGCATGATTTTGTTATTTTTGTGGTGTGTAGGGTAAGAAAAATTATTTTTGGGTCAATTTTTATGCCAGAAATTATTTTTTTGGGTTGATGGTTTGTACCCTAGCCTGAGCACCCCTATCCTAAATATATATGAGTACCCCCCCTGGGGCTACTCCTTCTGGAAATAGATGATAAAGTATAGCTTGAAAAACAATATTTTGAGGGATAGTTTTAATTTAGTCCTTCAGGAAAGAGACCAAGATCTCATAGCTTGAAATCAATAGCTACTTCGAGCCATAGAGGGAATAGTAAATCACAAGACATCATACTTTTAGCAAAAATGCTGTTTCTTGCGATTTGATAGGAATCAAGGAAGCACCTCTATTTGGAACATATTGAATTTAATTGCATTGCATTTATGGCGAAAATTTCTTGACAAAAACTGCAGAGAAAAAGACATCGAAAATGTGTTATGTCAGTGGGTGGCTCATTGATTTGCCCCCAATGTGCAGAAACTAGAGTACGTTAAATCTATTGTGCTTTAAATAAATGTCATGATTTTAATAGTACAGTTTAACTTGAAATCAGACTTGAACTTACTCCTCCGAAAGTTGACCACCAAACCAAACACTTTGATGCTAGATTTGCAGTGTGAATGGCATGTTGAATCTGCGATTTAATAGGAAGAAGAATGGCGCCAACACATTCTCGCACCGTTCCATTCTTTTAGAAGCCAACAGCTTTTGAACTCAGCTGACTGATGTGATCAACTGGCGATTGGTTTCATAAACAGTTAGAACATGAATGAATCAGTCAAGCACATTCCTGTATTTAAGAAAATACGTTCAATTCAAATGTAGCTATTGAAGAGATATCATCATCTGCGATTTAGGAGCTGTCAGTTGTGAGTTGTAAATAATCATTTACGATATGACAGTTGTGAGAGTCCATTTCGAGTTGTTATTTGCAACTTGTCAGAAGGGATTTGTTAGTTGCAAGTTAGCTGGAAGTTGTCAGTTGCGATTTGACAGTTGCAACTTAACAGTTGCAAGCTGATAGCTGCGATTTGCCAGTTGTAAGTTGTCAGTTGCGATTTGTCGGGTGCAATTTGTCAGTTGCGATTTATCAGTTGCTAGTTGTCAGTTGTAAGATTTGTCAGTTGCAAGTTGTCAGTTGCGATTTGTCGGGTGCAATTTGTCAGTTGCGATTTATCAGTTGCTAGTTGTCAGTTACGATTTGTCAGTTGCGATTTGACAGTTGCAAGTTGTCAGTTGCAATTTGACAGTTTTTATGTAATAACTTGCGAGGTTTTGAGATAACTGTAGCACACTACCAGTTCTTGAGCTAATCGACCGATTAGCTATTTTGAAAAAGAATTTGAATCGAACGATATTTTTATACATTTTGTGGAATTTTTGAATAAGCATAAAAGAGATAGAAGCTCTAACGCCACTCAATGGAACCTTTCGTATAAAAATGTATAAAGATATCGCTCGATCCAGACTCTTTTATAGAATAGCTAAGAGGTCTATTTCAAGAAATCTTTAAGTCTCCAAAGATTTACATTTTCTTATTGCTGGCGTATCATTTTATAATTTTCATCCTTGCAGGAATATACTACACTGTTTCTATATTTGAAATTGGGATGGCGATGGCTCTCAATTGTCTTGTGCTTAACTTTTACCACCGTAACCAGAGAATGTCACCTCTAGTTCGCAAGTTATTACTTGGCAAACTCGCAACATTTTTACGCGTGGAGCTGACACAACGGAAATTATCTCGAGAAGATACCTTCGAGGAGTCCGTTGATGAAGTCGAAACATCTTTTGGAAAAGGAATGAATGCAAATTCCATTGGTTTAGGCCCTCTCTCACAAGTGAAAATGGAGAAGGATACGGAGAGCGATAATCTTAAAAGGCTAGGATCATTCCGAGGCTCTTTAAAAGAGAGGCTAGTCAACAATCATGACAACGACACGGATGAGATGAATACAAGGTCACAGTCTCCTTTGCTATCACGGAAATCAATGCAGACAAGGAACGACGGGAGCAATATGAGAAATGGGAGTCTAAAAAGAAATGCAATGGAAACGAGAATAAACGAGGAAGAATGGAAGGATGCAGCAAAAGTTCTTGACCGACTCTTGCTCGCGATTTCAATAGTCATTGGCGTTGTTTCAGCGTCTGTTATCTTTCTACAATCAGAACGGTTTCGCCGAATGTTTTTGCCTGGAGGTAACAAGAATGGCTGAAATATAGCAGACAATGGCGTGCTTTTGAAGGTGGTTTGAAAGAAGGTTTTTTGCAACGAGCGCTCATCGGAAAGCTGTAAAGTCAATATGTATCACTAGGATTTGACCAACAGAAGGATAGGTAGCACTGGAAAACGTCCCTTACAATTCTCTAATGAGGGTGTTGGGAAAAGGCCACTTTGGCCTTTAACTTAAATTCAAACATCAAAACACAGCACTCAACCTGCCTTTAACTTTTGCTTTAAAATTGTTGCTTTTAGCGAGAAGAATTTGATAAAGAGAATGACATTCTTACTTCTGAAGGACATTTTTCTTCAGACTTCAGTAGCCAGAAAACCAGTTAGCTTACTGCTGTAATACCGTAGTACATTGGTCTTGCGTTGTAGTATTTTTGCCCTAACCGCGTTGACTTTTGCAATCTTTCTTGTGCCCATGGGCCTTCGGAGTCGAGTTATTTAGATTCAAATATTATCCATACCTTTGTCTGCATATTTTCCAATCCTAATATTTGTAAATGTGGATAGTATTTTAATCTAAACTAAACGACACCTTAGGCCCATGCTTCCACGTACCTAGGTAAGCATATAGGTGAAGTTGCTGGATGGGCATCATTCCAAAAGCACTGTGTAAATTATTATCTGTCTCCTTAATTAATTGGTATCTAACTTTGAAAAATAAACGCTGAAATACTTCGCCCCTTTGTTTGAAGATTGCAAAAATGGAAAAGAGACCTACCTCATTGTTGCATAATTTTTATGTTAAGATATTAAATTGAAATTTGATACAATCCCAATTAAAAATGGTTTGAAATTGATGGAGTTTTGAACTTTAGAAGTTAATAATTCTTTAATGTCATACACCAAGGAGTGTGTTTGTTAAAGAGAGGAACCTAGAAGGAAGGAGAGGGGGGGGAGGGGCAGAAGAGAAAATAGTTTTAGATATTTCTTTTCGTGCCTGTTTACAACGGAAATGCGTCACTAAACATATGATAACTTTTCAATGAATAGCTGGAAATTGGCCAATTTTTAAATTATGCTTACGGTAATAACTATGTTACATTAATACACACTTTTTCAAAAACGTGGCCTGGTTGGGAGAGCGAGAAAATTTGTAAACATCAGAATATACCGAATGGCATCAAATTGCTGCATGCAAGTTTCAATGCCTCTACTCGAAGGATAGCTTTCCTACTGAAAGGACAGTCTTCGTTGAAATGGAGACCCCCCATTAAGAATGTACAATAGTTTAGTGCTAAGCAACAGCAATATGCCAATCAGAAAGCTAGAATGACGACACGGATGTTAATTAAATAAAACAAAGAGCTTTCGTAGAAACAGCAGTCCTTTATCTTACCGCTCATCCCTTATATATACAGGGTGTCCCAAAATGATGTATCGGCGTTGGCCAAACTGTAATGTCATGAATTGTGCATCGATTTTAATGAAATACCAATCATTTTGTTGCAGAAAACCCAACTTAGATGTAGAAACTTATCACACTAAAGTCGGTCATACTATTCAAGCATTTGATAATGTCACAACTTCGCTTGAATTCCGCCATTATTCAAATAAAATTGAAACTGTTTTTCACGCGTTAGCTCATACGCAGCGATGCTTCTCATGTCAAACTTCTATTTCATATACATGTATATGAGTTACTTCTCTAATTTCCTGATGAGATAATTGAAGCAATTGTCATCTTTATCACAGCTGGAAACGGGACGAAAGTTGATCCTAATATTTAGCTTTTCTCAAGACTTTTCAACGGAGACGTAAGAACAGGGGGCACTGGGAGCACGTGCCCCCCCAAGATTTTGCAATAAACGAGAAATTGACCTTTTGTTTGAGGAAATGCCCCTCTAGCTTAAGGAAAAAAGTGCCCTTGAAGTGTCGTGCCCCTCTAAGTTTAAGATGTTTCCTAACGGCCTTGCTTTTCAAAATATCTTCCAAGTAAAATTCTCCATAACTGTAGAACAATATAACTGATTTCAGTGGGATAAACTAGAGTGGGATCAACTCTAAGTTGGCCTTTTTGCTTCAAAAAAATATGTCTATCATGCAAATCGGTGCATAACTCATGATTGCACATTTCGGCAAACGTCGTTACATCATTTTGTGGGATACCAGGTATAGATTATAAAATTAATTGATTCAGATCAATGCTATAGAGCAGAATGGCGTTTTTTTAACCGTAACTGTACAATTTTTTCCCATCAGAAGAGCCTTTGGTAGACTTAAAAAGAGGAAACTTTCGCCGAAGATGTCAGTTTACGTTCTTTAAGAGACAGAGCAGAGATCCATACCACAAATCTTCAGATTTATAGGCCAACACACTACCATTAAGTCACCCCTATCCCCTATACTAGATTCAATGCAATTTTTGACCTTTGTAGTGGCCTTTCCAGATGTCTGTACCTTTGAAATTGTAATGTATTGTTTCATTGTTATCAATACAAGCTTAGAACACCTTTGTTTTCCAGAGCATTTTTAAAATGTAGCATGTATCTTGACAAGTCAGAGTAAGTTTGTTTTAAGAGAAACTTCAGCGACCGATTTTTCATTAGATAATGGCTGAATTCAGTAAACATTTAGATGAAAATTCTCTTCCTGTCTAACTTCTAGCCCTTGTCAATTCGGAGTTCTGAGGGGGGGGGGCTAGTTTAGCCCCCTCCGGCCTGAGGATGCTCAGAAAAGCCCGGTCCAGATAGGGTTAATGGCCTTTGAAGCGCTATGGCATAAACGTTGTCTTTTGTCTTAAGATACCTGGTGCTGCATTTATCGTCTCTGTTTTACTGATTCAAAATCGGCATTTTACAAGAAAAATATTGCTTGTTCAATCCACTTTTCCTGGTAGTTAACCCTATTAATACCGGGCAAAATTAGCTGCTGGTGCACAGTAACAAAATCTACACAATAAGGCATTTTTTTATTCTTCATTACATTCATGACGTCACTATGACGTCATAATGGNCGGAGTTCTGAGGGGGGGGGGGCTAGTTTAGCCCCCTCCGGCCTGAGGATGCTCAGAAAAGCCCGGTCCAGATAGGGTTAATGGCCTTTGAAGCGCTATGGCATAAACGCTGTCTTTTGTCTTAAGATACCTGGTGCTGCATTTATCGTCTCATTGTTTTACTGATTCAAAATCGGCATTTTACAAGAAAAATATTGCTTGTTCAATCCACTTTTCCTGGTAGTTAACCCTATTAATACCGGGCAAAATTAGCTGCTGGTGCACAGTAACAAAATCTACACAATAAGGCGCTTTTTTATTCTTCATTACATTCATGACGTCACTATGACGTCATAATGGCGGAAAAATGCGATATTTTCTAACTATTGGCAAAATTAGCAATATCTAAGGTTTTATTGAATAATTTCTTTCATAATGGCTCTAGAATGTATCACAAATCATCAAGGAGCAAAAATCAGCAATATAATATCTATTTAAACTCATTATTTATTTCATTTATTCATTATTTAGTTACACCGGTTTTTCATGGAACGTGCCAAGAGTATCAAATACAATAGGCAGTTTGTACTGGCTGGTCTGGACGAGCTTTAACGATGTCTCTTCCTTCTAATTGCTATCGTTTTATCTGGCCTGAGTTGGCTACCGCCATATAAAAATAACAAATAACAGATGAGATAAAAAGAAGCGATAAATGTAACCAGCTATTGCATATCTTAATCAACAACCATTGTAATTAAAGGCAACATACAGATGCTTTATGAAGAAAATTTAAATAATAAGATTAATAATGTCCAGATGATCTTGGCGACTTCTTCACATCAAACACCTGGAAAAGGAGAACGAAAGAGATTCAAGGTATTGTTATTTACAATAAAGTAAGAGACATACTCAAAGTTTCTTATGATTCTGATTATTTGAAGTTTCAGATCTGTGCTGTTTTTTGTAGACACCCGGTAGATTATAAAATCAAGTGTAATAAGTCTAAAAGCATACCTGCTGGTGCCCGTTGTTCAATGGCTACACGAATAAGTCTGGTATCAATAGCCACTCCTGATCCTTTCTGGTTCTTTGCAACACATTTATACGTGGCTGTATCCTTGACTTGCGCATTGATTATGTTCAGCTTTCTGCCAGTCACGTATTTTGAGCTTGATGCAAGTGGCATTTGCGATTGTGTTCCTCGTTCATTGGCTATAATAAAAAACCAAACTTTCTCAGCAAAATAATACTAACAAGATACTTTATGAAAAACGACGATTGATTCAAATTTGCAAGACATGTTTCGAATAATCTTTATCCATCTTCATTTCTTTTGTACTCAAGTGACGATGGATAAAAAATATCCGAAACAGGTCTTGCAGATTCAAACCGACCATCAATTTTATCAAGTTTTTTATGATAATATAATAACTACTTTTTAGTTTCATTTTGGCTACTGAGCCCTTGATGAGAACATGATGATTGAGCCGACTTAGGGTCAAAGGGGTCAAAGGGGTCAAAGGGCTAAGATTAAAGCTCAAAGTCAATTTTGGCGTCCAGCATGTTTCCTAATCACGGTGTAAGACCTTTCAAGGAAGAAAGCAGACATTACCACTACAATTACAGGTGGATTATAATTAGCATTATGTACCTGGAGCAAGAGCTGTTTTACTGCTGATGGTCAAGTAAGGAACTGGGCTTCCTTTAGCGTAACACTCGATCGTCACGTTGTCTCCAACAAAGCCATTGTATACTTCTTCAGTAGGAACAACTTTGGTGATCATTGCGGCAGCTAAAGAATGATATAAAATAATTCGTTAGGCACCGGATGTGTATTTAAAGAACGCCGGTCAACCAGCATCCTTTGCGGTCGCGCTTTGCAGAGAATTTTGTCATATGAAAATGGCCGCCGCAGTCGAAAGGCAACAAGCGAAGCGCGCAAAGGATGCTGGTTGATTGGCGTTCTTTAAGTAAAGGTAAGGGAATTTTATCATTGCAGAGTGTCCTAAAAAATTGTTTGACGTTTGTTTGCCCAAGAAACTGTTTGAGAAAAAGTTGATCAGCATGTTGTCCAACCGGCATGCATTGATTGTTATCGGAAAAAAAAATTATCGGGAAGCAATTAGGTCCTATACAATTGCAAATTCCGATTTTATTTTCATAGATAATGTTCCTGATTGCTTCTATGTTTTCAAAGCTGAAAATATTAGGCAAAACGTGACCAACCATTTTTGGATCTCTTTTTTCTAAGTTTCTTCTTTACCTATTCTTACACAGTTACGAGTTGATTAAATTAAGTTTTCTCAAATTTAGGCACAATTTTAGTGATACAGTCAATCTCATATGCCCTGCACACGATGGTGTTGAGGGCATGGAACATTACCTACCGCTTCACCAATCTTATGCAGAACCTAGACGCGAGCTTCTCAATGGTCTCAACGCAATATTGCCTCCTAGTGGCTTTTCTCACTTTTCAAACGAAGTATTACTTCAATTCATCCTGTATGGGGTTGGGAGATTACGAACTGACGTTAATAAAGAACTCATCGTGGCTACTCTAAAATTTATTCATGCAGCAAAACGCTCTTGATTTATGCTGCAACCTCCAATACAAGGACACATCTTCTCTTTTGTAAATATAGATATAATTTGTATTAGCTTTTAGTTAACTGTTTCATTAATGTTTATATTTATAATTGTATGTTAATGGCTGCAGGGTTGATATGCATTTCCATTCTCCCTGCGGCATCGTTCTTGTAATCTTTTGTATTTGTTGTATTTCTATGAGAGCATATATATATAAAAAAGTGCTTCTGAAACAGCATCCAAGTAAAATCACGAATAAATGAAATTTAACGATGGACTATCCGACGATTCGGAACAATTTTAAACTTCTACAACTCAACAGTCCATTTGAGTAATGCAACATAACTTACCATGGCATTGAGATAGATCAGTTGATCCAGACGAAGTTGTGTTACCTCCTTCAGGGCAAATCTTACACTCTGTTTTTCCATCAAGATCTTGGAATGTACCAAAGGGGCATTTCTGGCAACCATTTAGGTCTCGCAGACCATCTTTTGAGTAACTTCCCTTGTCACATAAAACTAGGAGCAACAAGAAAGGATTACTCTGACGATCAAACGTTTCTTTCTCAACGTTGAATCAAAACAAATAGAAAATTAACTAGAAGAGGGAGCGGGCCATAAAATCAATTGGATTTATATCACAGTCATTATTGAGTCTGCTGTTTATCTTAGTGATATAATTTATTCCTGTTTACTTTTATTTTATTCACTTTTTTTTAAGTTGGTAAATACATGATAGCTATATTAAAAGCTAATTAAAACCAACTATTTAAACTATTAAGAAACAACAATTGAATAGCAGTAACAGTAACAGTAATACTAAAAGAATAACTGAAATGCGTAAATGCACATTAGATTTCCTGTTGTTATTTTATATAGCCCACCTGTGCTATAAATGGTTTGCAGATACGGCAGAAGCAAACAATTGATGACAGATTTCTAACATTTGCTTTAAAAATGTTTATATTTGCACTTGAGCGAGGTGAGTTCTGTGGGGATGGAGTAGGATATGGTGTCTAATCCATATGCTACAGTGTTTGGCTTATTTCTAGTGAAAGTGAGGCCCCTGAGGTTATAAGGTCATTCATTCATGTTGAAGATGTCTTCCATGAAACTTAGGTTTTCAGGTTCTATTTTACTAGCCTGTGGACACAGATACAAGGCCTGTTCACAGGCTACCTTTACAGCAGAAATGGTTTTAACTGAGGAGAAGCGTAGGCTTAAAAAAGTCGCTGACCTTTGCAGTCTGATTTGCTTGTAGATCCTTGGAATTTGGTTGTTGAAGTTTGTGGGCATGAGTTGCATGATTGTTGTCCTTCCGTGTCTTGGTATTTTCCAATCTCACAATTCTTGCAAGTGCCATTGGCAACATCGTTGTATTTCCCAACAGGGCAGTTTGCTATTGAAAAAGAAATAATATAATTGGCAATAAAACATTCCGCTTTCGATGGAACTCGCTCTAGGGTCTATTGCGTTTTCATATCTGAGACTGCAAGCTTCTTCCTATCTACTTTGAGGCTAAAACATATAAAATAAGAGGTCTCCTATTTCTATGCAGAAAACAAACCGACAGTTCTCAAAAACAAACGATAGTAAAACACCAAACTCAAATCATTAATTCATTAAACAGATAAACATACCAGCACCAGCATAGTTGCCAAATCTTTAAACTGCTTTTTTTTATTCCATTAAAATTTGTATAAGACACATTACGGATTACTTACAATCTACATTTCAATACTACCCTGTGGTCATTACATGAAAAAAAATACTAAACACAGATCCACGTTAATTAATACAAACGATATTTATGCGTAAGTCTGTTTCACATTAGATGTCAGGTCAAAATGGTGATCAACAAAAGCCGCCAATGGAGAAAAACTCCTCTTAGAGGCCCTTTACATGAGAAATTTCAACCCGTGCTGAGTTTCAACTCGGTTGACGGTGTAAGCCTTCATCGCGTTTACACGAAGGAGGGCGAGTTGAAACTCAACACGGGGCTGAACTCAACTCGCCTACTCAACCCGTGCTGACATTTCAGCACGGGTTGAGATTAGAGCTTATATCCATGTAAATGCAAATAATTTCAGCTCAGGGCGTGTTGAAATCAAATATTAGAATGTGAATAAAGGAGATCGAATCTATTTCCGCAATCAATCAACTTTATGAATGGGGCTCGCATTCCTGCTTCTATTGTTTGCGACCGCAATCATATCATGTGACCTTATCTCAGCCCGTGTTGAGATATCATGTAAAGGCAAAGCAAAATAAGCAATGCTGTTAAAACTCAGCTTAGCACGGGCTGAAATTCCTCATGTAAAGGGCCTTTTATAGTTTTTTCATTTACATAGAAAATTATCGCGTAGATGGCTCGGGTTGTGAAGTTATGGTTAGATTGTGTTTTTGTTGACACCCTGTAACTGCTTGATATACACAGAAAAGCAAAAAGGACTTACAGCAATATTCATATACTTTAATCTTGACATGTTGAGTACCAGCAGGGCAGTCGCCAACCTTGTTCTGGAAATCTACGATAGCAAAAAGTTAAACTCGCTATTAATTAGGGAAGAAACTTCACCTGTAGGCCCCACAAAATAAACATTTCATTGAATTGAGTTGAATGGAACGGAAACGAGACTGCTAAANTCTTATAGTTTTTTCATTTACATAGAAAATTATCGCGTAGATGGCTCGGGTTGTGAAGTTATGGTTAGATTGTGTTTTTGTTGATACCCTGTAACTGCTTGATATACACAGAAAAGCAAAAAGGACTTACAGCAATATTCATATACTTTAATCTTGACATGTTGAGTACCAGCAGGGCAGTCGCCAACCTTGTTCTGGAAATCTACGATAGCAAAAAGTTAAACTCGCTATTAATTAGGGAAGAAACTTCACCTACTACTTTGATGACTAGCTAAGAAACTCAATTAGAAAAATATGGCTCAAGGAACTTTTTTATTTCGCCTAGGAGTCTGAAGCATACTGCAACTTGTTTGTTGTAATTATTAATCGTTATTACTTGAGGATTGCCAGGATAGAAACAACTTTTTGTAAAATTTGCTGTGATCTCCCTCCGATAAAAACAACGAGAACTTATGGAATCTTGGAATCGAAAGAAACTGTTAAGAAACTTCAAAAACTCAAAATCTGATAATTTTAAGAAACGTTTAGAGCTGGGTGAATTTCTTAGTTTCTATAAAAACTCCAATTGCATTTCTTTTTTTTTAGCAGACTCTGCTAAAGCTTTAATGTGATCCCTAGTGTTGTATCCTAAACTATAATTTGTCTTTTTGCTTGCCATTTATTTTAAACACTCATACACTTACATTGTTTCGTAATGTTACATTGCGAAACAATGTAAGTATATGAGTGTTTAAAATAAATGGCAAGCAAAAAGACAAATTATAGTATAAAAAGGCGAATTCAGAGTATTTTGAATCGTTTTATTTGCGGACCATAAGTACTCAAAATATTGTCTTCTGTAGTGCTTCTTTTAGCTGTTTGTCACATTCTTATGCAACTTCAGCTACAATGAAATCGGTCCGCAAATAAAACAATTTAAAATACTCCGAATTTAGCATAGGTATGAATGATTTTAGGCTTAACTGTATGTCTTGTCACCCATAATATCATAAATGCTAAGCATGAGTCACAAATCAAGAACAAAACAACTCATTTCTCGTCTTTTCAAATAATATTCACGTACTTGTACATCCTGGAATTTCAGCTGGTGTCCATACACCCTTTGAGCACTCAACTCTTGCAAAGTTGGGAACGGCAGCGCCAACTACAGGTTTTGTCAATCTTCTTGGTCCACATATGACCAGATACCCAGTTCCTGAAGGGAACATGAGGCGATTGTGTTCATTCTTCGCTTCGCAGAATTTTTCTGAAAAAAAAAGAAAAATCTCAGTTCTGGCCTAGACAGTAAAATGGTGGCCTATTGTTCTCATATAACCTACTCCAAATCAAGACATCAGCTGCTGGGATATTTCTCTTTCAGAAGAGCAAATAACTGAAATGGACACAAAGAAGGGCTAAATTTGCTCCTGCTCTTAAGATATGTTGTCGAGGGCTTCTGACATCATCAAATAGAGATTTAATAACTGTTTTTTAATAATATTTTTTTGCAGATTTAGAATAGTTATATTGTAATTAGAAAAAATTGTAGAACATTATTGTTGAGGATACTGCGAACTCCCCCTTTGTATTGGCTGAAGATCTTTGACGCATGCGTTCACTTTTGAAAATTTCCCATTGCTCGATTGGGTTGACTATTTCAGTCCCCTGTGACCGGCAGCGAGGATGACCCTGAAAGCCCTACTGCGCAAACTCCAATGATGTTAAAGGGGAAAACCAGTCAGACTTACGCTGGCAGTATCCTGAACAATTACCATAAAAATTTAGCTGCTATTGCATGGCATCCTCTACATCAGTTGCTTACTGGGAGGCTACGATGCTTAAAGGGGCTCTGGATAAGGAATCCTCAAGAAAATTTTTGATTGGCAATGTTTTGATGATCAATTTATGATTGGGACTACTTCACGTAAATTCAAAATGAATGTCTCATCTAGGAGGTAAAGCTCTGTACTTTGTTCTGATACAAATACAATCTGCTTTCGCTTTCGCTTATTAGGCCCCTTTCTAACTCTGTTTTCGGTATTTATGACCCACAAGGGGTTTCTTTATTAACTCAGCTTAGAGAGGGTTGAGCAAACTAAATTTTCATAAATTCAGTCATAATTTTAGTGACACAATCAACCCGATGTGTCCAATTAATGACGGCCCTGAGGATACGGAACACTACCTATTGTTGCGCCATTCTTTCAAAGAACAAGGCGTGACCGCCTCGCTGGTGTCCTTCCGGTGCTGCGCTCATTTGAATTCATTGACGTTTCAAATGCTGTCCTTTTACAGATTCTTTTATACGGCGACAAAAAGTTGCCATTTGAAGTAAATAAATTTATACTAAAATCTACTATCTTGTATATTTCAAGAACGGAACGTTTCGTATGATAACATGATCCTGTTCATTAAATATCCCTAAGTCTTGTGTCTAACTTACGTATGTTTGTTTTTTCAGTTTAGTAATGTACAGAACACTCTTTGTTTTTCTTATAAGAACGTCAAATTTCCTTGCTCAGGCCCACGATATTGTTTTTCTTTCTATTGTCAAACAACTGACCATTTTTTTCTGGCCTATGCTGAGCCTGACGCTCTTATTAAAAGGGTTCTTATACAAAAAGAAAGAGTGTAGTTAGTTCTAATATGAAGTATCTTGTGTATTGTGTATTATTTTTGGTTATGTTGTATTTGTTTAGTGTAATGGCCATCGGGTAGATTCGCCATTTTACTCCCGGTGGTATCGTAATTGTAGTTGTCTTTCTAAATATTTATGCGAATATAAAAAAGAAAAAGAAAATAATCTCCATATGTTTTGAGATTGCTGAGATATAAATGGATTTCCAGCAACTATTTTAGTTGATCTTCACCCAAAGATACAGCCTGTATCTGGATAAGGATCTCTCCTTTTACATTCAACTAATTAAAAGGACTTCTTCTATTCAAAATGCCATATTTGATGCACAAACTTTAGATTTTTTTACATATATCTTATCCAGACCATTCTCATAATTTGAAATGAAGCTGATTGATGATGAAAGGGAACAGAATGGAGATAGCATTTAAAAAGGGATGCAAGTTAAATCTGGATATGATTCTTGACTGCAAATGGCAGAGCATTGAAGTGAAAAAGAAATTGCTCAGAGGAATCGATATTTTTACCCTATTCTGCCAAAATGAGTCGTTTTTCGTGGATGCCAGGTCAGGTGACTGAGTTGCGTGCTTAAATTGTATCACTATCTAGCCTCACGCAGCGAAAATTTCGCAAAGAGAGCAAGTGAGAAAAACTCTCTGTCAAAACAGAAGTGGTCTTCTGGCTTTTCTGCAAAAAGATTCTAAAACATCAAAATGAAAGACAACATTGCATTGCCGGTAACTGGAAACCCATTGACATTATATTCTTGTGCACACTCTAGGTTCTCAAGTAAATGTTGGACTACGAAAGAGCCATAATATTCTTGTGTGGTTCTGGGTTTTGGAGCACAAGGGGGCTGCTCTTTGGAAAAAAGATTCTTTGCGGATATTTTTTAATTCATATTAAACTTACTAAATCTCAGCGGCCTTCTACACATATCGAAAATAGTGGGAACAAAAATAATTAATAAATGAACGAACAGATAGAAAAATAGGAGAAGGATTTGTTAAAGGTTAAATACGTGCTAAGCTTGACTGGCATTGTGTTTTGAATACCAATCAGAGCCGAGTAAAATCGGCGCAACCAATAAGCATGGAATTGGCATTTTATCCTTGCAATGTGAAGTCAATTTAAAAATATCATTAAAAAGTCTGCAGTTAACCCTCGTTTAGTATATAGCATTAGGGAAGTCCTGCCATCCATTCAAAAATAATTGTGTACCTGCAACACTTTGTGTTGGTTTATGAGTTCTCGTGCCACTATAACAACACGTATGTAGGCTTCACATCTCAGAGATTAGTTGGCACGATTAAACCGTAATAGTAACAATTTTGACATTCTATATTTAGCACTGTCTCCATGGTTACCAACTTGCCATGCGACATTGTGTTAAAGTTAACTGAATTATGATTTTAAATAATCATTGTTTATATGATGAACAACCTTTGTGCCAAATCAGGTGGTATATATCATATAGCAACTGAATTAAACAGGGGGGAGTGGAATCCGCCCCCCAGGCATTGAGTGTTTCAAAACACCCAGGTCAGATAGGGTTAAAAAGCTACTGTGCCTTGGATATTAAAGCAATAATATTGGCAAATTTCCTGTTTATTTTTTTATTTTATTTTAAACATATTTACCCTGGGATACAATTCAGTTAAGTAATTAAGCAACTGCTTTCCAATTGTCCCAGCAACAAAACAAAAATAGCTAATAAACCTAAATATACAAACCTATTTACACAAATTTCATATAAAATAGCTACTAAATGTGAAAAAGAAAATAAAGATAATACTTTCGATACAGATCAGCTTTCCTTGAATATTCTCAATTCAAAGCCTTGAGTTTCGTTTTGAATGACTGAATCGAAGGGGCTAATTTCATTTCCGAGTTGAGTTTATTCCATGCATTGGCTCNATAGTAACAATTTTGACATTCTATATTTAGCACTGTCTCCATGGTTACCAACTTGCCATGCGACATTGTGTTAAAGTTAACTGAATTATGATTGTAAATAATCATTGTTTATATGATGAACAACCTTTGTGCCAAATCAGGTGGTATATATCATATAGCAACTGAATTAAACAGGGGGGGGGGAGTGGAATCCGCCCCCCAGGCATTGAGTGTTTCAAAACACCCAGGTCAGATAGGGTTAAGAAGCTACTGTGCCTTGGATATTAAAGCAATAATATTCGCAAATTTCCTGTTTGAAAACAAATATGCTCGATTCGATATAAAAATTTACCGGGTTTAGATAAGCCAACCCGTTCTGCAATTATGAGGGATTGTCTGGAAAAGGCTCTTTCAAAAATCTTCAAAAACGACCGAAAATGAGAGAAATTTGATTGTGATTTTTAGGCCATTTTTTAAGGTTTCTTGAAGGGGCTTTTTTCGGAAAATCCCTCGTAACTTCAGATGGCTGATTTCCGTTAGGTAAATTCTAAAATCTAATTGAACATGTCTGCTATTAAAAAAGACATTTGTAAATATGATTGCTTTGATATCTAGTGAAAAGTAGCCTTTCCAATGGGGATTGTTTTTAAGTGAACCGTTAGCAAGGACCCGTTTCTCCCCAAATATGAAAAAGAGGTATATTGTATTAAATAACTAACCGTGTACATGAACAAAGAAGTTACAACTTGCTCTGTTTCCAGCAATATCTTGGGCTGTGTATGACACATAGTAAATCTGGGCTGCTCTTTGTATTCCATTTTGTATTGATGGAACTGGTTTGGTATAGAGGCCACTGTTGTCGGTGAAACGAGGCTCTTTCCATGTAACTACGTCATTTTTTCCATTTATATTGATATGTTGATTATCATTGTTGCAATCAAATACCTTTGGTGGTTCCTTGTCTGCAAAAAAACAGTCATAAATCATTAAAGTTTGTCCCACATTCGATGCCACGCGAAAATATCCGCAAATTAACACAATCAACGTAATTTGCATGAGTAATTTTGCGTTATCGCAAATCTCATCTGACATCTGATGTAAGAGTTGAGACAGACTTTAGTTTGAAAATCTCAAACGATGAAGTTTGAAAACCATTGCACTTCAAATCCAAAAAATCTTCCTGTTTGCAATTATCAGTTACAAAACTAATATTTGATTGTTATTAAAAACAGGTGATTCAGTTTGATTAAACTTGAGCGACGCTGCGAGAGATACCTCTCCCAAGTCATGCGGATGAACTGGTGATGTTGGCACCTTTTTATGTGCTTGTTGATGTGTTTTATACGTGACTGTTCTAGCGCTTGCGGCTGATGGTTCTGGTTGTTTATGTTGGGATGTAAATGGAATCACAAACAAAAATCTTTGTATGGAATGAAGGTAAAAAAAGTCACATATCCCTGCTCACGGAAGCCCACCTTTTTCAGAAGACGAAGAAAGAAGATGCTCTAAATATGTTCTAACATTGATTTGCACTATGCTGTAAACATTTTGACAATCTACCCGTCTTTGGATAGTCTTGAAGTTGACCTTGCACCTAAGAAAATTTAAAGATTGATGTTCTAATCGAATTTTGTTGATTTTTTTAAAGAGTTATGCAATTTTGGACACAGGTACATCGGAAATAGAACCCTTGATCAACGTGCAATTTTTTGTACCTAATTATTGTAAATGTTTTCGAAATTGATCAGCTTCCTATATTTTGTAAATATTTAGAGCTATTGATTTTTCGAAATAAAATAAGATGGCACAACCTCGTTCCCATGACCCAAAAGGAGGCTGTTTAAATCCAGCATGGCAGCCTTTTTGACGTAGGAAACAGTATTGACGTAGGAAACTGGCCCTCGGAACCAGGTTGAAGATGGCAAACAAGCCTGCAATCAACATCGCATAAGTCTGACCGATCTAGTTAGAGAAAAACATCGGACTTATGCACAGTCCAGCTTGTGGAAAGATAGATGCGGAAAGGAATTCATTATCTGTCTGATTTACAAAAATCTGACTTATGCAAGTTTGGATATATAAAGAGTTCTTGGAGTTTAAAGACACACTGCATCCAAAATTTTAGCTAGTGTTCACACGATACCGGCACAATTTGAAAATGGCATTAAAATGTTACCGATAGGCCTCCCTTTCACACGAAAAAGGCAATTTTTTGCCTGAAAAAGGCAGAATTTGAAAACGGAACTCTAACCGGCACAAGTTGAAAACTGCATCGTGTGAATACTCGAAAATGACGAGAACGGAACATTTTTCAACGCTTTTGAAACGAGACTGACTGACTCTGCAGGCCTAGATAAATTTTTTCGTCGTCAAAATCCAGCTTCTTTGTCGCTTAGATTGCAAAGAGATTGGTACCGTCGAATTTTCTGTCGTTTTCAGATTGTGCCGGTATCGTGTGCACGTAGTTTAAGAAGGAGGATATAAATTAAACTGAAGTTACCTTGAATTTGAACAACAAAGCTGCACTGATCCTCTTGATCAAGCTCATTCTTTGCAATTAATCTTACAGAGGTATATCCATGTTTGAATCTGTAAGTACCCGTCAGCACTCCCGCTGGAAGCGATGTTAAATATTTCGCTTCAACATTAGTATTAATCTTTCCCAGCTCTATTTTCATACTGCCTTGACCGAGTGGAAGAACCTCCTCGATGTCAGCAGGACAAGTAACTTGTGGCCCTTAAAGAGAAGACAAGAAGATTACCATTACCATTATTAATTTATGTGCTGATCTAAGAATGACACAATTACATTAAATTTTCAAAAAAGAGGCTGCAAGAAAATGATTTCGGTTTCAAGATCCTTCCAGTTGTAAAGAAGTCTCAACTGACATCTGACATTCGCAACTTGGACTGGATAGTTCTGTTGAAACATCGTTTGAAAGAAAATAGTTTAGACATGAACTCTGCAGGGGTGGCGCCAGGAATCTTCCGACGGAGGGGCTGGAACTTCCGATAGGGGGGCTAAAATGGCAAAAAAATGCTGTTTTCATACGTCATTTTGCCAAATTTCCTCCGACAATAACCCAAAATTTCCTCCGACGGGGGGCTAGAGGCTTCCGACGGGGGCTGTAGCCCCCCAGCCCTCCCCTGGCGCCACCCCTGACTCTAAGGCCATATCATAGACATCTGAAACAAAAAATTTAATACGCGCGTATTTCTTTACTTCTAGACTTAGGATTCATCAATGATACTTGTACTTAACGACGTAATTGCCTTTTTTTAACAGTAGTCCTGGTCTAATATAATTTCGTTCACCTGCTCTTCCTATTTTGTCTCTTTGAGTTGCTTGAAGGGAATCTAAGCATGTATAAGCCTTTGATAAAGAATACCCTTGCAAGGACAATAGGCCGTGACACGTGCCGAACCATATTTGTGTAACTGGTCTACGTCAACAGGAAATACTGATATCTGATAGGTTAAAATTTGACCACAAGTGGCTTGAGCCACTTCTATATGCTTAGATTCCCATTATGGTGACTTGTTCATGTACATTCCGAATATCGATGTTGCTTTGTGAAATTAGGCACTCAAGCGACATCATAATGAAGTTTATAGGAACTCCTTGAGGCATAATACTAGTCCAGAGTCTAGACAAGTACAGGCGACAAGCGGATTGACCCAGAAAAAAGAGCTATAAATTCTAAAAATCACGCAAATCGATACGGAATGTTTTCCTTTACAACTTATCCAAAATCTGCTAAACACTCGCCTGCGTGCAGCGTCAACACTCCTCAGCCAACTCTACTCTTTGGCTGAGGAGTGTTGAGGCTGCACGCAGGCTACTAAACTCCGGGAAAAATTTTTAGGGGCTTTTTAACTTTTGGAAACCTTTTGGAAAAAAGTGCTCAAATTTGAAATTAGTTTTCTCATAAAATCGGATACAACTACGAGAAAGATCTTGATGAGTACTTTTCGAAAATGTACTTGTTGGTCATATTTCTTCAAGTTACTGGCGAATTATGATACGTTAAGGTTTGAGTGCTCGCTTGGAAATGACTGATTTCTACATGGTTTGAATTTATGTTTTTAGAAGCAACCTGGTTTTGAAGCATACTCCGAAATCACAAAAATGACTTTCAAATTGAATCTTTACCCCCCCCCCCCCCTCGCACTCTAACAATGCAAATGTGTTGCTTTTGTTCTTGACACAGCGCTTATGGCATGTAGGATTCGAAGTTTCATATGAAATAAAAAAATTAAGCTTTTCTTGAAAAAAACACGATATTTTGGTTTTCCCCTTCATTTAGTCCTTGTCACAAACACAAAAAAGAAAAGTTGGAGATAGGTAAAAATAGAATTTTGATGATTTTTTCAAAAAGTTTCACATCTAATTGGGTCAACTATTAGAAAAAAAAGATAACTTTTTTCAGTCTTACTTTGGACACATTTCGTGGTAGAGAAATCTCCATCGTAGGTTCCATCTTTTCGGCATGTCACAGAACGCTGGCCGACCAAACTTGCCGAATTTTCTTGACAATACATGGAACATGTTTTCATAGATTGAGCTCCCTTCGTCGCACATTCTGCAGGGCTAAGGTTAGCATTTGCCACTGGGGTCAAAGCATTGCATCGAATGGCTAAAATTTAGAAATGAAAAGATGCGTTAAGCTGTTGCTGAATTTTAAGAAAATAAAAGAGATTCCGAGAATGATAATTGGGCAGGATAAAAGCTTCCTTCTTTGACTGTGACACAAGTATCCGTGGACAAACTGCTAGAACGATGTATTATTGATTAATAAACAGCAAGGTTTAAAGAGTTAGAACGACTTTTGATTGTTGTTGGACGCGACACTTTATCTTTATTATGTGACACCTTATCATTATTATGTTTAGCCTCGTTTTGTTGGTAGCCTCACTCTCGTTTTGTTTATAAATAGCTATAAATCTTTTGTTTTCTATCTTGCCATTAAAGGTACCTTGGTTCCAGAGTTACAAATCAGCAAACCTAGGATATGCTCTATGGCCAAAACCAGAACCCCCGCGTTTCTTGAAGATATCGAGGGTTGTCATTCGGTAGCGTTTCCTGCCATCTTCAAGTGACTAATGACGGTAGCTAGTTTGAGTCCTTCGAAAGAAGGCTTCTAGATTAATTGCCCTGCAACCGGGCTACCGATAATAGTAAGAAAACTACCAAAAATCTAATTAACTAATTGAGGATCTAACTAAACATTTTTTATGTGGTACTTCAGTTGAAACTTTTGATGTCAGAATTTTTCTAACTTGTCTCGAGAGACCCAGAATTACACACGAGTGGTTGGAATGAGTTCTAGGAGGTGGGAAAATTTTTTAAATCGATATCAGGTGAGGAAAAACCGCACTTTGCAACCAGAACACTGACTTTCGACACAACACCTCATCAGTGTCATGACAAGTGGTCCGGACTCGATTAGTTCTTCTCTACTTCGATCCTAGTGCTTGGCGCTAAAACCCGCAACTTGAAAATTAGCATTGCCGAAGGGCTACCCTCCTTAACATAATTAATTACATACATAATTTTGTTGATGAGCAGGTAAGGTACTGGCAGCTTGCAGCTGATGTGTACATGTGAAATCAATCAATCAATCAATCAATCAATCGAACTTCATTTCACCTTCACCTGAGGAGTTTGCCAATTGATATGGTTGCAATTTACGTCGAAAATTGGTTGAAAAAAATTGTTGCATAAGAAAAGGCTGGCTTAATTATGAAAATTTATGTGGCTGAAATCCGTCTTCCGGTTCCATTATTCCCAAGCAGAAAATTCTTTATGACACCTGTTCCGCTCAAATCGCTCTATGACAAAATCGCAAATAAATGTAGAAAGAAATGACTGATTTTAGCAAACTATATTTTTATAACTAATTTAATCTTTCTTCTGTATTATAAAACTCCAGCGAACACAATCTGAGTTGTTTTCGCCAAAATACGACTTGATAAACGGCATCCTTTCTCTGATTCACCTNCTTCACCTGAGGAGTTTGCCAATTGATATGGTTGCAATTTACGTCGAAAATTGGTTGAAAAAAATTGTTGCATAAGAAAAGGCTGGCTTAATTATGAAAATTTATGTGGCTGAAATCCGTCTTCCGGTTCCATTATTCCCAAGCAGAAAATTCTTTATGACACCTGTTCCGCTCAAATCGCTCTATGACAAAATCGCAAATAAATGTAGAAAGAAATGACTGATTTTAGCAAACTATATTTTTATAACTAATTTAATCTTTCTTCTGTATTATAAAACTCCAGCGAACACAATCTGAGTTGTTTTCGCCAAAATACGACTTGATAAACGGCATCCTTTCTCTGATTCACCTGGGAGATTGGGGCAAATATAATGTAACTCTGCTTTCTGCTCTAATGAGCACAGGAAACAGGTTTTCTTTTCAGATATCCTCCCCTCCAGAAATTTATTAATTGATCGGAACCAATCAACCCGTCTATCGCAATTCTGTAAAAAGTTTAGTATTCACCATATTCTTGGCGATCGAAAGATATATTAAGCACGATTGTTTGCTTACGCAGGTTTGGAGAAAGCTCATTTTAGAATATTCATAGGTTTCAGAAAAACTTCGTTCTCCACTCCGCTAACCAAAAAAGGTAATTAAACTTTTTTACCACTCACACTATATGTTCACGGAAACACATGCCAAATTCAAAGGTAAAAGCTTGGCTAGAATTCTCGCTATAAAATTCTAAAATTTCGTAGCCTACTCAAAAACAAACACTGGGAGAACTGGTCAGTCGATTATCGATAGGCAAATGCAAAAGAATTGGTGAAGCACGTGTGAAACACTTCAGTATTCTTTCTGAGATTGAGAAAGAGAATCTAACATTTTTCTTGCATTAGCGGAGTGGATAATGAAGTTCTTCTGAAAGCTATAAATATCCTAAAATGGCCTCAAATGCTGCAAAAGGAACGAGTTCGTTTGATATATCTTTCGATTGGCAAGAATATGGATAATATTATACTCTTTACCGAATTTCGATAGACCGATTGGTTTCCGAGTTATTAATAAATTTCTGGAGAGAAGGATTTCTGAAAACCGGCTTTCTGTGCTCATAAGAGCGGAAATCCTTCATGATGAAAGAAATCTTACGTTCACATCGTGGAGAATTTTTTCCTAGAGTCATTGTCCAATAACCAGAATTATCACAAAAAGCACCAATGGCTGAGTTGCTTGTAAGTTGATATCCTGCATTGCATTTGAAGGTACATGTTTGACGGAATATATTTCCATTCTGAACAGAGCATCGAGCTGGTTCTGCATAGCCATTGATGGGTTGTGGAGAAGCAGAAGCGCAAGTTGTAGCTACGAAGGAAAGAAATCAAGCGCTTAAGACCCATTGCTAGCCATGATCCTTTGTGCGCCGAATAAAAAGCAAAATAAACAGACCCTAGGTCAGAAATGACTTTCACATCATACGAAAGTCGAATTTGGGGCCGCAAAGGATCATGGTTAGCTATGGGTCTTTAATGAGAGCACAAGGATTTTTCCTGAAAATCAATGCTCCTATGACTAAGTCTTGAATTGGTGATGAGATGTTACCTGTCCTACTATGAATATTAATAATAATAATAATAATATAATAATAATCAATAATAACAATAATTCACTAGAATAGTTAATACCGAGGAAGCAATTGAACCAAAAAGAGTATAAAAAGTCTAAGAGCCAGGAAAAGGAAGATGAATGGAAACAGAAGGCGATGCATGGACAGTTCGTGAGGGACAAGGAAGGAGTGAATTGCGATAAGTCATGGCAATGGATTGCAAAGGGAGATTTGAAGGGATGTACAGAAGCACTGATATGCAGTGCCGAAGAACAAGCTTTAAGAACGAATTACACCAGTTCCATATTGACAAAAGTGCGAATTCCCCAATGTACAGAATGTGTGGAGAAAAAGGAGAAACCATTAGTCATCTGGTTAGTGAATGCGGAAAATTAGCACAAAGGGAGTATAAGAGGAGGCATGCTAATGGGGCACGATATGTTCATTGGCAACTTTGCAACAAAAGAGGCTTTGAAAGAGCAGATAAATGGTATGAACAGCAACCTGAAGCAGTTATTGAAAATGAGAATTTCAAGCTCTTGTGGGACTTCACCATCCAATGTGATAGAATTATTGAGGCAAGGCGACCAGATATTGTTTTTGTGGACAAGAAGAACAAAGAAGTGAAAATAATCGATATTGCTGTGCCAGGAGATTCAAGAGTGAGAGAAAAAGAACTTGAAAAGATCGAAAAGTACCAAACGTTGAGAAAAGAAATAGGCCATATATATGGCAAATGGACAAAGTTGTATTGATACCTGTAGTCATTAGAGCTTTTGGAGTCATTTCAGAAAAGTTCGGAAGACACATGGAAAAGTTGGACGTGAAGATTGCAATGGAAATTATTCAGAAAACGGCACTGCTCGGAACAGCAAGGATATTGCGAAGCGTTTTGTCCCTTTAGGGACACAGGAGAGAGAACCTTGAGACTCTTGGTGACTTGTTGTTACCCGCTCTCAGGGATAAAACGAACAAAAGATACTTACCAGACAAATATTCATCAATGTGTTTGAGATTTAAATAATTGACCATAATAATAATAATAATAATAATGGAAACTTTTATTCCCTATAAAAACTACCATACGTTTTGACACCCATCACTCTCAATATAGGCATGATGGGGAAAGTTACAAAATTTGCATTGAAGTACAATAAGATGTTCCTAAAATTTATAGAGAAATATAAAACATAAAACGTCCGCAATGTAAGATCGTCCATAAATAAAAAAAGAAAAGAATTTAAAATGTTAAAAATTCTGGACTCGTCCGATCACTGTCTCTCTTGCAGAATATATAGTATGTACATATGGTTATTATTATTACATATACATATGGTTATTATTTTCTTTTCTAGGTACAGTTGCTCTTGTTTACTATTTGATAAATTTTCCAGCATGTTCGTAAATGCGTTGTGTCCGTTGATACCGATTGTTCCTATTGCTCCCATTGATAGATTATTATTATTATTATTATTATTATTATTATTATTATTATTATTATTATTATTATTATCATTTCATGATTGCACAGCATTGTAAACAAAACTGTCAAGCCTTAACAAAAGCCTCAGACAGAAAGTACTTTCCTAAGAATATGTGTTGTCCCACGGAGTGCAGATTTATGGAGCACTCGCATGTCTGTCCGGATGTCCAACTGCTCCAGGTAGTGTGTCAGCTTTTTGGATCGATCCTAATGCTCCAGTGACAACGGGTACAACTTTCACTTTTGCTGCTGGACACCCCCACATTCTTGATATTTCTACTTTCAGTTGGGCGTATTTTGTTACTTTTTCAACTTCTTAATCTGCGATGTTTTTGTCTGCAGGTATTGCGGCATCTATTATGAGACACTCTCCTTTCTCATCGTCATGTAGAATTATATCTGGTCTTCGGTGCTCAATTATCCTATCTGTCTGGATATTATTATTATTATTATTATTATTATTATTAATTTCTTGTTGGTACAAAAGGAATAGTTTAAAGCAAACCTAATAGATACCAACTTTTTACAATACAAAATGAAAATATACCATAAACATAAATATATACATGAATCTATTGGAGAAGTTCAGTGAACAAAGCTACTGAAGTTATCGAAGCGAGGTGGATTCAAATAAATAAACCAATAACCTCTTGAATCCGTGTTCGGAAACTCAAGGTTTGAATGAATTCAAAGCCAAACTCTCAAATGTTCAGGAAACAAATTTGACTCAACACAGAGAACACAGATAACTTATTCCTTTTGTAAAATTTCTCTGTAGTCTTTGGTATCACTGAACAGAAAGAAAATGTTGAAATTAGTAGATAAATAAAATTTTGCTGATCTTTCAAACGTTAAAACTGACTATTTCCTCGATTTGGGCAAAGGTTTAAATTGTGAAATCATCCTATTTATAAAGAAGATAAAGCAGTAGGCTATAAATACCTTCACATGCTCCAGTTTGGGCATTCTTGATGAATCCATGTAGGCAATCACATCTGTATGAACCGTCAAGATTTTTGCAAATCGAGGTAGCTGGATTACATTTGTGTGCTCCTGTCGCACATTCATCGATATCTTACAAAAGAAACAGAAACCCATTTGAAATCATTTGAAAACCTTGTTGCAAAGCTAAATTCACACCGGGAGTTCTTTCTGATGATAAGTTAATAAGGCTTATATTTTATGACGAATTTGCCTTATTTGGGCAAATATTAAGTCTAAGTTTTACTTGGGCAGTTCCCTATAACAACGCTTCCAGTATGGATTCACATTATGCAAATATAGGGTGGACGGAAATTTTCTGACCCCTGCCCTTTCTAAACGTAGTGGTGCGTAGTAGCAGAACAGAACTACAATACAGGATATCATATCAATCCACTTCATGTTACATTTCATGCTTAATTGAGTCAATGTAGTACAGATATAGTGCCCCCTTGTTAGAGGGGCACTTACTAAATCTTACTCCTTTGGGGGCAAAGTCGAAGGCGCACTTAAGGGGAGGCACTAAATCGAGAAAGTATGACATATGAGACCCGGTGCCAGTATTAAATATTAAAAGATACGTTACCTGCACATTGCCGTTCATTGACTGTTTTGAATCCAGGATCACAATAGCAAATGAATGAACCAATTGTATTATTGCAGTATTTCTCACATCCACCATTGAATCCATCCTGACATTCGTTTATGTCTGTTGATAAACACCAACTCAATTACTGCAACTGTATGTTATTTTCCTGTACTTTAATCTAGGTGATAACTGGTCCTTGAAATTCTAAATCACCCAAATATCGGCTACTTAAAATATTAAGCCAAAATTGTTTGTTAGTAGAAAAAAGCAAAATGCAACATGTATGCAAAAGATTTTATGTAATTCGGCCGTTGTTATGGCTAATTTGAAGTCTCTGCACTTCCATGTCATCTAGGTCTTGCACAAATGTTATCATTCAACATGTTCGTTTTCTATCGTGTTTAATCTTTGCAATTCATTTCAAACAAAGTTCCTTCTTCGTTTAGTTGTCATCAAATTTCACCTTTTAAATTTCCCCTTCACCTTTTAAAATATTACAGTACTCTAATAAAAGCCTAATTCGGCTTCTTCTAATGGACGAAAAACAAGAATCTACGATAAAATGGGTTGTTCTTCCAAGGGGTCATGTTTCGGTGTATTTTCAGCGTTTTCAGCTCGTCAGGTGCGCTCTCAGTTGTTTTTTGATGCGCCCGAGTGTTTGGATTTCTATAATATCTGCTGGGATATCATTCCAAGCCTTTAAGGCAGAGTAATGAAATCCTCTTTTGGCATGTTCTTTTTTGGCATGCCTTTTCTGATTCCCGTCGAAAACGAATAATTTAAAAAATTATTCTCCATAGTGTCTTTTTTATGCTGGACGGCGTCGTTACGGGGGATGGGTCCCTATAGTGGCTGAGATGAGAATAAAGAAACAGCAATTATATTTACCCTCGCAAGTTGCGTAATCTGATGTTAATAACTTGAACCCAACGTTACATGAACATGAGTAGCCGCCATCGAAATTATTGCACTTCTGGCCACATCCACCGTTGTTAACGGCACATTCATCCACATCTAGAAATAAAATATACGTTATTACAGAAAAGAGATTTTGTTTCAAAAGTAACGTACTTATTTCCTAAACTTAAGTACCTAAGTCTTTTGTTTCTCTATGTTCTTTGACTTGGATGATATCACTTCAGTCAACAAAGACTCATAATATCACAGTGAAAAACTTGGCTGTTTGGGCCCTCGCCACAAGTTCTTGTGGCGCCAATTCAGAAGGTCAAATTTGCTTTCCTCTTCGTCTTTATGTCGTTTCTGTTTTTGAGGACTGGGTTGACTGATGGGCCTAGTATTTGGCGGAGGAAGTGAGAAGACAGAAGGAACTAGCCTTACCCCACAAAGGCCATCAACTTTCTCTCATCTCATCTCATCTCATTGAATTGATGTTGTTGTTGTCGCGTTCAGTACTTGTAGCAGTATCGGTTCAGTCAAAGGAGGAACATCACAACACAGATAAAGCAACGATAAGAAAGAGAACGAAGCTTGTATAACAACTATTTTCATCAATTCTACAACTTCAAACGAAGTAACCTGTGAATGAACTAAATTCAAAAACTCAGAATAGAACGAACTGTCGAAAATTCTGTCATGATAATACGTATTCTGCTACTAGCAAGGGCGGCGCCACCCCACTTTTCTCAGGTCTGTATTTATTCTTACGCAAAAATGATGTAAAAAATATTAGGTATACCTTCTGGCAATCAATTCTATCCCGTGTCCACCCCACTTTCTCAGGGCTGACGCCACCCCTGGTACTAGCAGCGGGCAAAACATTTCATCTTAAGCAGATATCTTACCATGACAAGTTTTATGATCATCTCCGAGATAGTAATGATCTCTACAAGAGCAATAATATGAACGGTATGTGTTGTGGCAATTATGATCGCATCCTCCTTTGTTGTAGGCACATTCATCCTTATCTGCAAAATAAAAAAATCGTGTTTACAGGATGATGCAAAAAAATTTACGAGCTACTTCGTTACTACCTCCTAAAATCAAAAATTATTTCTTTATTTTATCAACATTGCATCAACATTGCATCAAATAAAATGAAATGAAATGAAATGATTCAAAGTCTAGTAAACTATCAATTTTGCATGGTGGTAAAATCAGGATAAATTAATACCGTATTTCAGATTTTTTTCAATGAGGACTCAATTATTGTTTTCAATGTTATCAAAGCGAAACGCAATGCTACCTTGTGTTTGGTTTTCAAGTTTGGGGTGAATAGCTAGTGCTACCCCCTTGGGAATTCTAGGAAAATCCTCATTCAAAACGTCATCCAGATCTATTTCACATCATCTGAAAGACTATTCCTCCTGACGCCTAATATCAGGTCCAGCTTTTATGAAATATGTACTTTTGAACCTGTGAGTTGATTTTGGCATGGTAGCAATGGTTTGTTGAAGACAATTTTGCGAAGAAAGGACAGGGAAGGCAAACTGCACTGGGTCAAATTCATGGGTTATAATTTGAAAAAAGAAACGTTAGATTACAAATTTAAGTTCATATATGAAATGAACAAGAGTGGGGCATTCAGATGATATAAAAAGCTTTTCAAAAATACTTTCCTAAAAACTTCATTTGAACTTTAAAGGGGCAAAACCCCATTTGTCACACTGAACATGACACCAAAACAAAAGATAACATTGCACTTCAGTAGATAAGCTCTCGTTGAAAACAGTCCAACCTATGGTATTAATTCTATCCTCATTTTACTGCCAGGGGGATATATTTGAAAGCATAGGCGTAAAATCTTCAAAAAGGCGAGTGTAAATGGCTATTAATTTTTCTTTGGACTGAATGGCTTCAAAGGAACTTAAGATATTTTCCTATAATTGACTTTTCCGAAAATCTTCAGTTACAATACCAGTTTTTTTTTAAATTTGACACTTATACTATATTTGAAAGGCTTTGTGGTGTTGATATTTTATTATTGGCCAATCAGCTATGGTCTAATAACCACGTGACAACTTCAAATGATAGTTGGGGACAGCTGTACATAAAACGTTTATTCCACTTACCTATACATTTATCTTTGTCACTAGGCTTATTGACGAGTCCATGTCCACATTTGCAGTGGTATCCAGGGACTTCATTGATGCATGTAGATAAAGTTGTGTTACATGGATTATTCGTCTTGCATTCATCAATGTCTGCAAATAAATATTCGATAAATAAACTATTCGGCATAAGCTGGAAGAGTGAATAAATGTTCTATTAATGGGCTACAACATCAAACTTTTGGACCCAAAAAGCCTTGCGATAGTGGATTGGTCGCGAAAAGGATGATGTACCCATGCTTACATGGGTTTCAATCCCCGGGTGGTGCATCTAACGGTCAGTCAAAACAGTTCCGGCGTTTGAAAATTACCAAATTGCAAAAATTCACATAATGTTGAATTTTTCACCTGGAGGTGCTGCATCAATTAAATCTGGGGATACTGATTATTCTATCCGCGGCTTTCAATGCACCACTTCATGAAAATTTTGAACCCGGATTCAGATTTAGCACCTAAACTNTGGGCTACAACATCAAACTTTTGGACCCAAAAAGCCTTGCGATAGTGGATTGGTCGCGAAAAGGATGATGTACCCATGCTTACATGGGTTTCAATCCCCGGGTGGTGCATCTAACGGTCAGTCAAAACAGTTCCGGCGTTTGAAAATTACCAAATTGCAAAAATTCACATAATGTTGAATTTTTCACCTGGAGGTGCTGCATCAATTAAATCTGGGGATACTGATTATTCTATCCGCGGCTTTCAATGCACCACTTCATGAAAATTTTGAACCCGGATTCAGATTTAGCACCTAAACTTCACTCAGGTTATGTATTTTCAAACTGCTAGCGCTTATGATGCTCGTTTTATGACGATGTAAAATTTAAAAGTTTATAAGAGATTTGACCGCGAAAATCGTTCGGGTTGAAACTTTACACCCTGAGTCATGTTCACGGTCAAATCCCTTACAGATTTTCAAACTTTACATCGCCATAAAATCAACATTAAGATCACTAGCAGTATGAAAATTCGTGGTTAGACTAAACGTTGGGTGCTAAATCCGAATCCGGGCTCTAAAATTTTGTATGAAAGAATTTAGATTAATTTCCAAAACGAGGCTGTTAATTAAAATGGTGTATTAGCGAAATTCTGAAGATTTATTAGCTACCTGGTTCTGAACAATACTACAAAATTGTACAGAATTTTTAACAGATCTATTGTTTGTCAGTTTGAATTCTTTAACATGGTTAAATATGCCAGAAATTAGTCACATGATCATGTACGGAGGGACAGTTAATATAGAACGAAGAATCCTGGACAATAGTTACGATGTCTTCTAAAGCTTATGGCTCAAATCAATGTGAGTTTTCAAAATACCATTTCAAATTCTTTCTCATAATTTAGCAAAATCTTTAGTACAGTTAAAAACAATTTGGTCTTTGAAACAACTGAAAAAAAGAAATCTTAAAGATTCGTAGCGAAACCAAATTGTGCAGATTTTTCAAGCGTCGAAACTCTTTTCTGACTCACCTGGTACTAACGAGGAAAAGGAGTAAAAAGGCCTTCACTTACCTGTACAAGTTCTTCCATCTCTTTCGAGGAAGTATCCATCATTACATTTACATCTATGGAATCCTGCATGGTTTTCACAGATCTGTGAGCAGTTGCCATTAACGGGAAACTTTGTCATGCTGCATTCATCAATATCTTTAAAAGAAAAATATTAGTACCATCATCATCATCATCATCATCATCATCATCATCATCATCATCATCATCATCATCATCATCATCATCATCAT
>REGM01000036.1:114076-140409 GCA_004194415.1 Aurelia aurita
CCTATATTATGTCGACATAATATGGGTTATCACGACATAATATAGGTTTATGTCGTGATAACCTATATTATGTGCACATAAACTAGGATTATGCCACATAAACCTATATTATGTCGACATAATATGGGTTATCACGACATAATATAGGTTTATATTCCGATAACCCATATTATGTGCACATAAACTAGGATTATGTTACATAAACTAGGATTATGTCGACATAATCATAGTTTATGTACATAATCCTAGTTTATGTGCACATAATCCTAGTTTATGTAACATAATCCTATATTATGTTGTTTTTGTGCAAATGGCGTTCCATAGAAGTTGACTTTCTGATTATCAGAAAGTAAGATGGCTGCCGCCTAGCAGCTTGTCTGATGTTACCAGCTTTTGTTTAAAAGAGCATCATGTCAGGGACAGGCAGTAAGCTTGGAAGACCGAAGCGGGGAGAAGTTCGACATGTGGTGTACTTTTCAGAGTCAACATATAACATTTAGATGAAGGCAAAGCAGGAAACGTGCGATAAAAGATCGTTGACGCACAATGACTTTGGGAAGTGCTTCATGTATGCAACTTCTAAGGTCCTGAAATGTTCTCATAAGATCCCATTGTCGACACATTTCAGGACATTAGAAGTTGCATACATGAAGCCCTTGCCAGCATTTGTTTTTGTTTTGATTGCATGCACGCCCGCAAAGGATCTATCTTGCACAGGCCCCTTTAATACTCAGCTTCAGAATTAGATAAATAAAATGTCAAAGCCGTCTTGGTTTGGAGCATCTTTTGCGGCTTCGTTTGTTTTGATTTGCTGCTTGGGGGAATTATCTTTGTCTGTGGTTGCTCATCGATGTGTCGGGTGGAGAGTGCAACTTCGTCAGATAACATAGCACCAAGATGAAGACGACCAACATGTTCTCAAAATATTAAAAATAATCGCTAATCGCTTTGAAATGGCGTGTCAGTCAAAATAAACAAATGCTTTTACTACAAAATCTGCCCTTGATGTTTCTTGCACAATTTTTATTTAGAAGTTGAAATTTCTATTGTTTGTTCATACATACCATCGCAGGTTCGACCATCTCTGTTCAGGAAGTAGCCATCACGACATTGGCATCTGTAGGATCCATCAATATTCTCGCAAAAGTGTGAGCAATTGCCATTCACAGTAAAGCCTGTCTTGCATTCATTAACGTCTTTGAATGAAAAAGATTTCAACATAACTAATGGACCCTGGTAAACAGAATTTGCGTTTGCCAAAGTGTACGGGGTGTCCCAAAAAGGATTTTTTTAATACAACTAACGGGTGAGTCATAACTTAGATAATAAGACCGTGAAAGTTATTTTAGCTTGCGAATTGAACTCTTGACGTCATGAAATCTCAAATAAATCGGAGATACCTGCTAAAGTTTGTTTATTGGGGTGCACAGGAAAGATTTAGCATAATCCCATAATTTGAGTTTTTTACTTCAAACGTAACCAGGCCTATTTTATAACTGTTGCAGTTCAAAAATTCTGAAAACCTACTGGATGATTGAAAACAAGTTAAAACGTTTGCAAGCCTGGGAACGAGGTTGTTGCAAGCCTGTAGTTTGCTAGCTATTCGTCAGATTCCTTCAAAATGATTATCATTGTGTTGGTAACATGTCAACTTAGATACAAACAAATTATAAAATCGCTCATGACTAGGGAACAATACAACCGATTTAAACCAACTAAATTTTGTTATCTAAGTTGACATGTTACCTCCACAATGGCAATCAGTTTTAAGAAATCTGATGAGCAGGTAGCAAACTACATGCTTTGAAAAGTTTTAACCTTTTTTGCTCAACCGGTCTGCTTTCTTACTTACATCACTTAGGCCCTCTATTAGGTTTTCCTAAGATCTGATCATTCTTAGTGCAAAAACTCAGCTCCTTTAACTCATGCTAGCATCAAGGTGTCAATTCTAATGTATACGAAGATAATGATAATAGATAAAATATACAGCCTTGAATATTACGAATAGACGTTTCGGGCATAACCCTTTATCAGTAATAACGAAGTAGAGTACGATAAAATAGTTAGAGTAGAAAAAGAAATTCTAAGCTCGACTTTGAGAAACGGAAGTTTAAACAATTTGCGGCTGACATTTACTATTTCACAGTTCCGCAAGATTTGATCAATTGAAAGGAAATCTTTTGTCCCTGTTTTGTTTTTGTCATGCTGCTGTTATGATTATGTGGAACATAGACTTTATGAAAATTCAACAATATCGTAGAAATGATGATTGAACTTGCGAAGTAAGATAGTAGTAAAAAGAAGAAGAAGATGATCAGAACCAAGTTTTGAAAAGACACACTCTTTTAAAAAAAGATGGGTTTCAACTACATTCTACATTCAAAGCTTCTTCAAAGACGCTTCTTCAAACATCGCTTTCAACGATTTTGAACTTGAACGAGCCAGTCATACCAGTTTGTTTTGAAACAGTGTTGCATGATTGGAGGGCTCAAAAGTGTTTATGTTACTCACATGCGGAGCCGTAAAATGATAAGGCATGGCAGAAATTGTAGCTAGAACAGGGAATAGCTACTTAAAGCTCATGAGATTACGGTAATGGAGTTTGCAGTCTAGAACCTCGCAATCAAGTGGGGTTGGAAAGGTATATAGTTTATAACAAGAAATTCCAGCTTACCGACACAAGTTTTGCTTCCATGGCCGCTTGGCTTGTAACCTCGTTTGCAAATGCAGGTGAAGGAACCAACAGTATTGAAGCAAGCAGAGTTGTCCTTATTACAGGTATCTGTTCCCCGAGTACATTCATTAATGTCTGTGATAAGTAGAAATAAAAACAATGATCAGATCAGGGTAAATGGGGATAATTATCTCTTCTTAGACTTATTACAATTCGTCGTAAATTTCGCTCCTTACACGTATATATTTGATCCAGACTTGTTCGCTCAATCCAGTTTGAGCAAGCAATGCAATTCAATAGATATGTAGGTAGAAAGTGTTCGTTATCTCTTTCTTGCGAACAGCAAAAACTGATGTGGCGTCTCAAAAATCACAAAAATGTGACTTTACAAAAAATCGAGATTACTTTCTTTTCGTACAATTTTGTTGTGGTAAAAATTAGGTCTGGAGAAATGAAAATGTACATGTTCCTGATTATTAAATTAGCCAAAATGGAATTTGCAAATATGGCAGTTTTGAGACCTGCCTGGTTTGAAGCATACTACAAAAATGCACGGATGATTATCATATAGATTTCTTTGTCGGTATTAAGAATCACACTTTACTCTTAAATGACGGAAAAGAGTGCACAGTGATGCGACACTTAAAATGATACTGAAAAATCGCAAATTTGGGAAGTGATAGTTCACACGATGCAAACTAACCCGGGGCGAACCCGGGTTAAACTAACCCTGCTTGAGCCCGAGTTTGTTCACACATAAAAATGCCCAAAATGCGTGTGAACACCAAACTGGGGCGAACCCAGGTTAGTTATATACCCGCATGCGCAGTTATCAAGATAACAAAATACTATTTTGAGAAAATGGCGGATAGATGTTATTCCTCCAGCCTCTTCGCCATTTTCTCAAAAATCGGCTTCTTTCGAGAATAACTGTCTAGTCTAGCTGTTGCTGACTTTTCTCGTAAGCCCAAATGTCTATAAATAAAAAAACTTCTGCGTCCCCCCAAGTTGATCCTCGATCTGTTTTTTCTCGATTCTTCGCGTATTTAACTGTTAAGATTTAATTAATTTTCAACGATGTAAACACAACATCAGTGTTGCATCTGATATCTGTCTGAATAATGGCGGGCTTCAAATATGCGCATGTGTAAGATCGAAACAAACCAAATGCGCATACGGAAGATCGAAACCAACCTAGGTTCGCCCCAGGTTTGCGTTCACACTGCACTTTTCCACAACTAACCTAGGTTCGACCCGGGGCGAACCCACCTCCTGAGGTGGGTTAGTTCAACCCGGGACGAACCCAGTTTAGTTGCGTTCACACTACGAAAAACCAACCTAGGTTAGCTTAACCCGGGTTCGCCCCGGGTTATTTTGCGTCGTGTGAACAGGGCTTTAAAGAGCATGCTTCAAAAGGAGGTTTTTCAAGGTGTTACTTCATACCATTTCAGTCAAGAACACAATGATTTTATCACTTCAAAAGTAATTTGATTAATAACAAATAGGGTAAAAAGAAATGTTAGTGATAGACATAACAATAGAATTTTGGTGATTCTCAAATATGTCTACTGTTTTTTAATACACCCGATATTTGTAAATTAAGTCTCATTTATGTGATTTATCCTAAACTTAATGGGCAGAATTTGCTTACCTGTGCAATTCTTTTTGCTAGCATCGAGTTTGTATCCACTCTTACATCCGCAGACAGGTCCAGTTTTGGAACTTGTACATATTTCTTGACATCCACCATTGTTTGCCATGCAATAGTCAACTGGTAAGAAACGAATTAGTTGAAATTGACTACTTCACTATACCCTTACAACAACAACCACAAACCATCGCTCAACAAGGACTTATGCACTAACTGTTTTAATAACCAGGGCAACGAATTTTGTGCTTTAGGAAAACATTGCAAAGGATGTGAAGTAAAACTTTTTTCCAAGCACCAGTTGAGGCACAAACGATAACGTCTGCACATCTTGAGACAAAAACTCTCTAAAAATCTTTCAACTTCAATTTATTTTTAATAACATTTATCATATCCTTTTTTTCCATTTTGTTTGAACACCAAAGCCAAAATGCATGCGAATGGAATATGGTTATTCTTCAACACGGTCGTAAGACTCTTTCACAAAATACTGGAGAATAACCTTAGAGCCTTTTTGCAGCTTTTAGCCAAATATGTCATCGAGAATTATCACCGCTCCAAAAATTGGGGCCGTCTGTCTGGGTCTTTGAACAGCAAATTTATGAGTCGTAGTTGTAGTCTGCGCGAATAGGAAATCCAATTCAATAAGTTTTGGAGCGAAAACAACGAATCAGGTGATAAGTCTACTAAAACACAACGTAGGAAAGTTCTAAATTATTGCAAATAATTTCCACTGGAAGCAAATGAATATGAAATACCATTGCNGCAATATAGTTATTCTTCAACACGGTCGTAAGACTCTTTCACAAAATACTGGAGAATAACCTAGAGCCTTTTTGCAGCTTTTACCCAAATATGTCATCGAGAATTATCACCGCTCCAAAAATTGGGGCCGTCTGTCTGGGTCTTTGAACAGCAAATTTATGAGTCGTAGTTGTAGTCTGCGCGAATAGGAAATCCAATTCAATAAGTTTTGGAGCGAAAAAAACGAATCAGGTGATAAGTCTACTAAAACACAACGTAGGAAAGTTCTAAATTATTGCAAATAGTTTCCACTGGAAGCAAATGAATATGAAATACCATTGCAATTCTGTTTGTCAGCATCCAAAACAAAACCACTTCTGCAACTGCAAACAGCTTTGGAAAGAACCGTGTCGCATTTTTGTTCGCATCCACCATTTTTCACTTTGCAGGCATCAAACTTGGTTGTTGGAACAACTGGGGGAAGTGTAGGTGGCTCAACGTCTAAAAAAGATATTTCATATAAAAACAATACTACCGGGTGAGTAAAACAACAATCGTAAGAAAATAACCTGAACATCGATGACCGTGGAAGTCCTAAGTACTGCTTAAAGACCCTGAGCTCCCCGTGATCCTTTGCACGCACGAACCATCAACACAACATATTGGCCGTAGATAACGTATTTTGAACTCACACTAGTGGAAACATAAATAGCTACAGGAAACAAGCTTTCCCAATCCTTTAATTATTTTCAGAAATGCCCAATGCCTGTTGTTTGAAATCAGAAGCAATGGCATAGCTAAGTTCATTTGAAGATTGAAAAGACAATACAGCCTCACGATTGCTAGGCCAAAATCATTTTACCCGACACTGATGTTGCTTGAGTCAACTGGAAGTTTAGAAAAGATTATCCTCGGATTTACAAATTACATTGTTGACATCTAACTTTCGTAAGACTATTCCGTAAATCAAAGTTGCGTCCAAAACTATATTTGCTGCCAATTTATAATATAACGCTTAATCAAAGGTTGGGATATTTTTCTCAAAATTTTGATTTAACAACTGAAACTGTATTAAGTACTTAAACATTAGTTACTTATTTGTGATTTACAGTAATAACCAAAGCGAAATCTGTGACAGTGATGGGAAGGAAGCTCCGGGAGTTCACTTTCTCATGATGTGCTCACAGTTTTAATAGGAAAGGAAATGTCTTGAAAGTAACGTAGTTAGTATATACCAAACTATAACCCATCTAAGGGTTTGGAATATATTTATATATGGCTATTAAGTCAAGAAGGTAAGGAATGTCTTAACTGGGTTAGGTAGCATCTTTCCTGTTGAAATGTTGCAAACTGAAATCACAATCACAGATCTAAATATAATCTTTTTAGCAATCACATATAACATCTAGCGTTCATTATCGCGAAGTATTTAAGGTCTTTCATCAACCTGGTTCCGAGGGCCAGTTTCCTACGTCAAAAAGGCTGCCATGCTGGATTTCAACAGCCTCTTTTTGGGTCATGGGAACGAGGTTGGTCTTTCATTTCAATTCGATTAACACGTTTAAGTTATCGCTTTTATCCAAATTTTTGTAATTATTTCTATTTGCTTATTAATTTAGTTAATTCTTATAGTTTTGTTGTAATTAGGTTAGAGGCATTCTTGGCCTATATATTTTTTCCATAAAATAACACTTTTTAGCACATCTGCCATTAAAATTGATAGCTTTACTAAGAAGAGCCATAAAAATACATACATTCACAACCGTAAAGCTCAAATCTCAGGCATGGTTTGCCCTGGGATCTTTGTGGGATGAGAATGACAGCTTCAGCAACAACTGTATCTTGCAAATCTTCCACTTTTCGATCGTCTTTACTTTGTGGGCCTTGAAGTGGCTGCAAAGAAAGTTATTAAGATTAGAATACGCACGGGGAGGTTCTTTGCCAAATTTCGGATAAGGGTGTGCCGCGAGCATCTTCAAAACGGTACCGTTGGGTAGACCAATTTTTAGGAAAATGATACCCTTGGCTAGACTAATTTCTAGACCAAAAGTGCCATAATTTGCCGTTTTCTAGGCACAAATCACCAAAATTTCGCCTTCTCTAGACCAAAATCGCCAAAATTTGGGGTTTCTAGACACAAATTAAGAAAATTTGGGCTTTCCTGGACGAAAATTGCCAAGAAATATACACTTGCCTAGACTGGCCTAGACTAAAATTGCCAANGGAATCTGGACTTTGACAAAAGGACCCATTTGCATGACGCGATTTTCGAGAATTTCGAACCCATTTGCCCCCATTTGCATGAATGTCAGGAAATTTCAAGCCCATGTGCATGCGTATGAATTTGGTTGATCTTGAAACCCTTTTTTAAAGAACCTTTGCTAGCCACGTGGTAGCGCTCTGTTGTTGTTGCTAAGACGTTGTTGTGGTGTGTTGAGTGTTGACTTTATCGTTTCACAAGCAAAATGCAAAAAGAGATTTTTCGGTAGTTTTGCGGCTAATCATTATGGGACCCATTTTGGGGACCTATTGGTAAGAAAATCCTAAAACTACCAACCCATTTATCAGAATCAAGCCAAATATCGGACCTATGCGTAGGGGATTTTAGATGAAATAACCCACCCATATGAGCGGCACGTCCAGTATGACTTCACAATGAAGTACCACCCCCCCGGGAATACAGCCTCACGATTGCTAGGCCAAAATCATTTTCATACAATATGAAAGTCACTGTGAGACTGCAAAGGATCTTGGGGAGCACAGGGTCTTTAAACCCGGCACTGATCTTGATTGAGTGAACTGGAAGTTTAGAAAAGATTATCCTCGGATTTACAAACAACATTGTTGACATCTAACTTTCGTAAGACCATTCGGTAAATCAAAGTTGCGTCCAAAACTATATTTGCTGCTAATTTATAATATAACGCTTAATCAAGGGTTGGGATATTTTTCTCAAAATTTTGATTTAGAAACTGAAACTGTATTAAGAACTTAAACATTAGTTACTTATTTGTGATTTACAGTAATAACCAAAGCGAAATCTGTGATAGTGATGGGAAGGAAGCTCCGGGAGTTCACTTTCTCATGATGTGCTCACAGTTTTAATAGGAAAGGAAATGTCTTGAAAGTAACGTAGTTAGTATATACCAAACTATAACCCATCTAAGGGTTTGGAATATATTTATATATGGCTATTAAGTCAAGAAGGTAAGGATTGTCTTAACTGGGTTAGGTAGCATCTTTCCTGTTGAAATGATTCAAACTGAAATCACAATCACATATCTAAATATAATCTTTTTAGCAATCACATATAACATCTAGCGTTCATTATCGCGAAGCATTAACTTTCATTTCAATTCGATTAACACGTTTAAGTTATCGCATTTATCCAAATTTTTGTAATTATTTCTATTTGCTTACTAATTTAGTTAATTCTTATAGTTTTATAGTTTTGTTGTAATTAGGTTAGAGCCCTTCTTGGCCTATATATTTTTTCCATAAAATAACACTTTTTAGCACATCTGCCATTAAAATTGATAGCTTTACTAAGAATAACCATAAAAATACATACATTCACAACCGTAAAGCTCAAATCTCAGGCATGGTTTGCCCTGGGATCTTTGTGGGATGAGAATGACAGCTTCAGCAACAACTGTATCTTGCAAATCTTCCACTTTTCGATCGTCTTTACTTTGTGGGCCTTGGAGTGGCTGCAAAGAGAGTCAATAAGCTTAGAATACGCTTAGAAAAGTCACTGAAAACTATACACAATATGTAAAAAGGTAAGCCCTTATCGAAAACATTTCAACTAATGACATTGATATTATGCCGGGGAGCTTTTCTTTCTTTTCAGACTTTAAGAATTTTAAACACAATTCATGAAAAGTCGAGATCATATTATATTTCGTCCTAGTTATCACTCCTACCACCTTAACTATTAGCACCTTCATCGCTCAAAGTACCTAGTTTGAGCGGTAATGGAGGTAGTCGTCAAGGTAGTAGTAATGGTAACTAACTGCGAGAAAGATAATCAGGCTATATCGAGATGCATGCTTCTACTCAAGTATTAAGCACTTCTTACTTATGTCATAGGAGAGACAAGTTGAAAGAGACACGGAGAAGCAGCGAAGCCACATCGAGTAGATCTAGTACGATGTAGAAATGCCATTCATTGGCACATCATTTAGAGGTAAGTAGAAAATTTGGGGAGACATAAAACGATTATATTTTCCCAGCACACTTGATCCATAAACAATGTACGCAAAATTTTCCGATCTTTAAGACCATCCCTCCCCTCTTGTACGCTTTTGAATAGGAGAAATTAGCATTTTTACACAAACATTTTTGGCTTGACCCCTTCCCTTGGCAACTGAGCCTCGTTGCATAAGCTGTAGTAACTGTTCACGATAAATAATTCCCAGTTCTTTTCGCATATGACATCAAACTTGCCGGATCTTGGATGTTCTTGACAAGACAACTCAGCATAAGGTCATCGAAGGCATTGGTAAAAGTGTTTGCTCGTAAAGATTTTATGCTGAACAAATAAGTGTTTATTGCACATAAAAATATATACGAGAATTGCATTGCATACTGCTCAGCTTCTGGATTAGATGATAAAAATGTGAGCGACGGATGTTTAGATCAATCTTCATCTTTCAATATACTCTCATGTCTTCTTTTNATCAGTTAAAATTCAACAACAGATGCAATTGCAAACTATAAACTAATTTTGATTCATTTTTAATTCATTCATTTAATTCTTTATATGCGATTCTCCCATCATCCAAGAATGGCTGCTTTTCAGGGGGGCGTGGCAAAACCTAATTACAGTGTTGATTAAAAAAATAGATACCTACGATGCTAAATAAGAATAAAATGATAAATGAAAATCAGCTATTTACAGCATAGTCCAAACATTCATTGGTAGACAGAGAGGCTAGCTTGACCTCATCTTCTAAGTTATTTCAGACCGTTGGTCCACGCAACAAAGAGAATTCAATATACATGCATAAAAATACAGATAAATACGTTAACTACCATAAGCTCATAGACAATGTTCGTTTGAAAGCAAACAAGTGAAATGTAAAAATAAGTTGAAGCCTTTGAAGAGACGAAGCTTAAAATTTGCCAATTTGTTTTCAAAATTTTTAGTTGCAAAAGTTTGAAGCATTGATTTCTGAAACTTAAGAGGTTTTTGGTGACTCTTTTTGTTACAGACGTTGAAATTTGAAATTTTCAAATAAAGGAATAATGTGCTAGAATAACTTCTTACCCATCACTTGACGTTGCAGTAAAACTTTGGTCACTGATTTTACTGCTATCACCAACCCCAATTGGGTCTAGGCAAGCTAAAAGAAAGATCCATATATGTTAACAATTCTGGTGCCTGTTTCCATCAATCCAACGTCATCGTTGCAACCAAAGAAATGGTGGCTGCAAACATATGCAAACATAGGCTTGGTCTTCTTATCGACATTGGATGTATGTCTTGTTTCAGCCGCAGTTTGGATGAAGCTTAGATTGAAGCTTAGATAAATGTAGCAACTGTAAAGATGCTAACGTTGGACCTCAGTCGATTTGAATAGCTAAAACAAAAGCTATTTAAATGTACTTTTGGCTACCATTTGATCGTCTACTGGGAGCCAAAAATAACACTTTTCTCTCGTAGGAGTGACGAAGACCTTGTTTGGTAAATCAAAAACATTGATACTGCTTCGATAAAAAGGGCGAAATGATGTCATTTTCAGTTTCACGTAATTTTGACGTTCATGCTTCGGGTACCATCCAAACGACATTGATATATAGATGTCAAAAACGTTCCAATTAGACAAAAATCGACACGTCATCGACGTGACGTTATGACGTAGTTTCAACATTTTATAGACGTCGAATGGCTGGTTGAGGAGAATTTTCGACTTTGAAAAAAGACGATATTCTGGGTACAGTTTTTGAACATTTGGCATGGTGTGTTTATTTTGACAGCTTATGCTAGCGTAAACTTATTATTCTCTTGATACAGAAAATCTTGATTTTAGGACTTCTACAAGTCTCTTAGGAAACTCTACAAGAAACTTCTACAATAAGAATTAGACCCAAAGTTAGGAAACCGCACTACAAAGTTCAGAGCCAAGTTTCTCAAAAAAGAATTGAGCGTTTGTTAATCTTGGCTCAAATCTGTTGATTTAAAAAGTTGCCGATGTCATATGATATAAAAAATGCGTTATCTAACAGCTTTTATCTCCTGAAATGCTTGAAATCTTTCGGCAGAGTCTTTTGACTCTTTTGACGCCTTGCACGATCAAGACGATCCACTGCGCCACTTCAGCCACTTAGGTGCAACGAAACGTCGGAGAAATCAGAAGTCAATCAGATCTCTGGACCATCACCATGTACAGAAACAATTTTTGTTTTTTCGCCAGAGCGATGCATTCGTGTGAAATACAAGTAATACAAGTATAGGAAATACAGGTTTATGCGATGAAATATGAAATACAAGTAACTCAACTCTCAGATTATTCAAAAATTTAGGCATGAGAAAAAATTGTTCAACAAAATCTTTCGTTTAATTGTTCACGATGGCCAATGTAACCATTCATTCCTGGGTAAACTTTTTTGTTTCTTGCAAAGAAATGTAGGATCAAAAGAAGAAGTTTTCTGGAATTCTAAACAAAATAAGTGTCCTGGGTACAAGAAGAATTCTTCTTTCCCCAATTTTCGTTTTCCTTCAAATTTTCCGAGGTTCTCAAAACCTCGGAAAATTATAAGAGAAAATTAAAATTGGGGAAAGACGGGAAAGACACATTGGGAAAAAGACACAGCGTAGATCTGAAGCAATAGCAAATATCCCTCCCTTCCAAGGGATCCCTAAACAAATGAAAAATTTGAACACTAGGACTTGAGAATACTATTTATTCAATAGACAGACCATTATTTGATAAAATTTGTATTTGCTTGCTGTAAACTGTAGAGAATGGAGAGGATGTCATGATGTTTAGCAATAGATGGGTGCTTGTGTGTGTTCAGAAGCCTATTCAGAAAGCGTGTTTACAGCTGTGCACATCGTTTGACAAAGCGATATACCACGGGCTTTAGGAAACTCTGAATTAAAAATTAGATTTTCCGATGATACATCGAGTATTTCTTCTTTTTCATTTCAATCGTGGTACATCGAGGGCGAAGCGCGCGGCAGAGTGACGTGACCTAGAGCCATTATGCCACTCAAGCAACTTCGTCATAACTCAATATAATATCTTTTCTGGATTCTCGTGGTATTAGATAATTAACTAAATATTGTTTATTTCAAGCATCTCGATGAAATGATAGTTTTCTTGTGATTTACTTTGCAGAAGAAAGTTTTAGGATTCGACGGAATTGTTTTTAGTTTGCAGCAAGAGGCTTGAGCCAGTGATTTGAGAATGCGTGCATTTTCATGAGCGAAATTCTCTTTAATTTGAAAATATGCAGCGCAGGAAATCCTTCGTACTTAATGTAAACTGTGACAGTTTACATTAAGATGTGACAGTTTTTCTGGCATCAAAATTTCAGAGCAGGAGAATTTGGTTTTAAAGAGGTAAGCGATATCCTTATGGTTAGGTTAGGCTCTGCTCATTGGAATGGTGTGTCCTACGGGACATTAGGTATTACCTTAGCCTACACTCATACCACTTTATCGCAATAAGAGCTCGCAATAAATGCTTGTACTTTTAAAGATGGTCCTTGAAAATTGTCTTAACTTCAGAAGCTAAGATCAAATGTAGTGCCACAAATCTTACAAATTAGAGCTTTCAGCGATAAAATAATTCAAGATTTATTAAAATTAGCGGATAATTGATTATCGTACGTCCCTGCAAACCTCGAATAGTTTTATCCACTTTAAATGCGCTCCTCGACTGCCCAGTTGCCCGTCAATATTTATACATAACATTAATCATTGGGCATAAACTTGCACGCTAAAATAATATTGAACATGAGTAGGCCGCCAATTAAAGTTTTCTCCTGCCGTGACTCGAGTCAGGGATCCTCAGGTCTCCAATAATTCTTGCAACAAATCTACCGCGCCACTTAGGCGCAATAAGGGTCAGAGAAATCTGAAGTCAATTAGGTCTCTGGCTTCTCGCCACCTACAGAAACTATTTATTATTCGTGTTTCGGAGTTAAGCCTTCATCAGAGCCATACATTCGTAAATATTAATCATTAGGCATGAGCTGACACTGTGAAGTTATGTTTATACAGATATTCACAACTCCATTCAAGATCCCATTCCATCGTCAACAAATATCTGTTGTTTCTCACTTTGCTTCATTGCAAAAATAGAATAACCATACCTGTAGCTGCTTCATAGCTTGCAAGTGCTCCAAAAAGAACCAAAATCTTTAGCAAAGGCTGCATTTCGAAGACTGATGTAGAAATGATAATCTCCCGTTTGGATTTCTTAGCTTCGCGAGACCTATGTTNATTTATTATTCGTGTTTCGGAGTTAAGCCTTCATCAGAGCCATACATTCGTAAATATTAATCATTAGGCATGAGCTGACACTGTGAAGTTATGTTTATACAGATATTCACAACTCCATTCAAGATCCCATTCCATCGTCAACAAATATCTGTTGTTTCTCACTTTGCTTCATTGCAAAAATAGAATAACCATACCTGTAGCTGCTTCATAGCTTGCAAGTGCTCCAAAAAGAACCAAAATCTTTAGCAAAGGCTGCATTTCGAAGACTGATGTAGAAATGATAATCTCCCGTTTGGATTTCTTAGCTTCGCGAGACCTATGTTTAAGTAGCTTTTAGCCTGCGTCACTACAGAATGTAATCAGCTGCCTTGCTGTGCTAACAGGTTTATGTATCTGAGTTGATGCCTGTTCAAAGTAGGGTGCATAAAGAAAAGTTAATTTTGGAAAAAAGTAATAGAACTGAACACATGAGCAGATTATTCCGCTAATTCTTAGTTAAAGTTTAGTTACAATTTCGGTTATTTTGCAAAATCTTTGTATATTAAAATCTTTTGAAAACCTAGTTTTGCTGAGCGCGAGATCCGGTTTTGTTGTCTCAAGTGGGTATCTTAGTTACGTTGTTGCCTCCCTGCTCACATCAACAAGGACAGATAATGTTGCAATATGATCGGCTATTTTTGATTGAAACTTAAGTAAGTACAAAGCGATTAGGGATTGAAGACAAAGAGAATTCGATGCCCGAACGGTCAAGTCATAAACAAAAACAAAGCATAGTCAATGAACAAAGAAGGCCGCAAAAATTGCTCTGAAACCTAGGTAGCTAGCTCGCTCGTTGTGAAGTCTATAAATGGTTTTTAAGACCGGCATGAGCATATATCGAAGGAAGAAGGATATATCTAAACATCTGCCTTGGACATTTTATGTGTTTTGTTCAGAAGCTGAGCAGTAAGTGTTTAACTACAGGGTGTCCCAAAAAAATTGTGCCCAATTTGCCTGCAGATTGTGACGAAAAGGAAAAAGATCCTCACCAAACCTGTGGATGATGTTGCTCTTCAGATGTTCAAATACAATTTGCTACCAATTCCGTAAGAATCCATTGAAAAATGATGGAGCTATGATCTTCAGAAGACCAAATTTGTCTGATGACTGAAACCAGCGGTCGNGAGCAGTAAGTGTTTAACTACAGGGTGTCCCAAAAAAATTGTGCCCAATTTGCCTGCAGATTGTGACGAAAAGGAAAAAGATCCTCACCAAACCTGTGGATGATGTTGCTCTTCAGATGTTCAAATACAATTTGCTACCAATTCCGTAAGAATCCATTGAAAAATGATGGAGCTATGATCTTCAGAAGACCAAATTTGTCTGATGACTGAAACCAGCGGTCGGCCATTTTGTCTTACTATTTTGCAGCGATAAACAGCTTCATTGATGAACCCAAACAGAATTTTCTAATGCCATAACTCTCGCAAAAATCCAAATAATCATCAAGGAGTTCATTGACATTTTTGCGAGAGGTATGAAATTGGGGGCTGTTTCAGTTCATCCATGAAGATGTTTATCGCTGCAAAATAGTAAGGCAAAATGGCCGACCGCTGGTTTCAGTCATCAGACAAATTTGGTCTTCTGAAGATCATAGCTCCATCATTTTTCAACGGATTTTTACGGGGATTTTTAATTTAACATCTGAAGAGCAAGATCATCCAACAATTTAGCAAGAATCTTTTTCCATTTCGTCACAATATTCAGGTAAACGGGGCACAATTTTTTTGGGACACCCTGTACAACCAACAAATATGAGAATTGAATTGCCTACCAATCGGCTTCTGAATTTTTGTTTGTTTTTGTTTATGACTTGACCGACCGGGCATAGAATTCTCTTTGTCTGCAATCGCTAATCGCTTCGTACCAGCTTGTCAATCAAGAGTAGTGGATCCTATTCAACATTATCTGTCCTTATTTGCTCACATCAATTTTCAACCAAATTTCAAGTGAGAATAGCCCTGAAGGAATTGCGAATACTTATCTTCACTTTTTTGTCAGACACTGTTCACATTATGAAAAGTCAGTTAAAAGCCGAAAGATATGACGCAAATGAAATATAGATTGGGGTTCAAAACACAAAATAAGTCTGTCTACAGTGCAGTGCACGTCACTACAGTGCACGTCAGGCGAAAATATAAGTGCAAATGAAACAATTTTGCGAGTAATTTTGCGTCACTGCAAATCTCGCCTGACGTCTAATGTGGGAGGCTATCGTTAAAAGGGGGAACGGGGAACTGAGAAATAAGAGAATGGGAGAACTGGGGAATCTTTACAAATGGGAATATGGAAACTGAACAAAAAACTGAACACAATCTGCACGCACAGAACATGAAACAAGCACAGAACTAGATATTATAAAATTCTGCTTAAAAAATGGTGAAAAGTTGATTAATTTTTGAGCCAGTTGTTCAATTTTATCAAACTAGTGATCAAATAGTAACTACATTACCACGCTTTTAGAAGTTTGTTTTGTTAGGATATGCAGGTCGAGAGATATTTGAATTCAAAACTGGGAAGATTTTTTGGGACACCCTGTATATTTAGATCTTAGAAATTTGACAAAATGAGCGAAGCTAAAAGTTTTCAAGACATATTACGATTGAACGAATACCAGTCCCTGTTATAGTTAAATTATGGTTAAACATGGAGATTCATTGAGTTATATTTAGCGTTTGAAGTTTGACAAGGCTTCAACTTGGAGTTTGAGACCTCGCTTTAGTAGATTTTAACGAATAATCGCTCAGTTATCGCAAAATGAAGCAACATTTTAAGTTACCCTTCAGCAGAATGGCTGATTATTTAGGCTCTCCAGAATTTGCAAATTATGAAACCTTTTAATATAGTTAAAAATTGACTTTCAAAATCAAAATGAAATTCATTGAATCTCCAGGTCGACCATGGTTTAACTTTACTTGGGCTGAGCGTCCTTCAAGCGAAGCATGTCCTGAAAAATTAAACATTTCGTTCTTTTCGTCAAATTTCTATGTATGATCTGAATTCATAAAAATACTGAGAAATACGGACGATAAGATAAAACTCCAATGAATTGTCGGAAATCTACAGTCTCATAAATGCTTGAACATTTTCTGATCCACCAGGTTAGTAGTCCAGATTAATTTCAATGTTGTTGCAGTCGCCATAAAAGACGATCTCAGGAACTTTAGATTTTAAGGGATCAACAAGGAGAATAATATGAGAATAGTCGTACAATAATTTGGTAGATCCCGGATGATCCCGGTAGAATGCAAAGGACGATCCCGGAATCCCGGAGAGGATCAAGGCCAAACTGCTATGAATCCCGTATGAATGCAAAGAAAGTCACAAATTGTCGTTATCGTCTTCTGTCTCGTTATCAGCTTTGAAAATACACGGAACGAGGTTGGAGTGATCGAGTACGAATTTATATATGTTCTTCTTGCAACTTTTAAAACGCTCCGGCAAGCTATCATGCTTATAGATCAGAAAGTAGTAAGTTGGCAATGACAATAATATAAATGCCAAAGTGAAGCTACTTTCAATTGGTCGTTTTATGAATGGAGCCAAGACAAGGATCAGTCCACATAGGTCTGTGAATATAGGATTAGCAATCCAAACTTTGAACGGCCTAGGAGCATCTGGTTTTGTCATTCTAAGAACAAAAACACTTGCGATTGCAATTGTATATGTTAGCCAGACAGCAAAGGAGAATGACAAAATCAATGTCTGGGTTCCAGTCCCATTAGCCAGAATCCAAAGGGTGGTCAATATGAACAGAAAAGCAGCTGCAGGGACCGGCGTGCGTTTATCGCGGTGGATGTAAGAGAGCGGTTCAGGGAGCTGTCCTTCTCTGGCTGCAGATAGAAATATTCTTGACTGCATAAATACAGCTCCGTTTATACATGAAAAGCAAGAAAGCGCTACAACCGGAGGCATAATCATTGCCACTTTGTTTCCAAATATCTTCTGCACGAAGGTTGTTGCCACAGTTTCTGAGCTTGCTATTTCATTATGAGTAAGAACGGACATCAGTGCAAAATTGATCAAAATGTAACAAAATATAACAAATGGAATACCAGTGACAATCGACAACCATAAATCTCTTTCTAGGTTTGTTAAATCTTCTGTAATGCAAGAAATAAGACCCCAACCATCATATGCCCAAAGACCGTTGTAAAGGGCTATGCCAAAGCTCCCAACATCAAAATCTCTCGTAGTATTTGCAAACATGTGATTGTAGTTGCTTGTGTGTCCAGTTGAGACTTTCCACAGGCCAAGCGCTGCTAAGAAGAACACTGCTGCTGTTTGAATTGCGGTGAAAAATACTTGTGTTCTGCTAACGAAAGATGTGCTTACACTATTAATGATAACAGTAATCAGCATACTGAATATTGCAACACCTTTTGTGATCCAAATGCCATAGGTACTTGTGATGTCGTAAAATGGTGCGACGATATGGTCTGCAATGGTAATGGCTAGTATAGCTTTCCCTGAAGGAAATATAACAAAAGTTTGTGCCCAAACTGTAACAAATGCTGCAACATTGCCAAAAGCCTCCTTTATGAAAATGTATTCGCCTCCTGTCTTCTGCAACATTATAGCTAATTCACAAAAACACAGAGCTCCAAATAAGCAAGGTATTCCTGCAACAACCCAAACCATGATAGCCATTCCCATATTGCTTGTTTCACGTGCTACCAGGCTTGGCGATATGAAAATCCCAGAGCCAAACAAATGACCAACGATGTAGGCGAAAGCATGAATGCAGCTAAGACTTTTGCGAAGTTGTCTTTGATTTAAGTCACTGGTTATTCCTGAGTCTGATATGAGAGCTGATAATTCTGTAACGTCCTTCTTATTCGCCATTTTGATACAGATACAGTCAATATTGTAGATGTTTTTTCAGTATGCTTTATGGCCTTTATTTGTCAGAGTTGTGGTTGCGCCATGCAAGACTTATGATAAGAGACCATGTAGATAATCAGAGAATGAGAGAATAATCAAAGAATGACCACGAGAATGACCCAACATAAAGAAGCTATGACCCTATGACAGCGTGACTCAGATTCCAGATATTGAACATGCTACTGAATTACTGTATATCTAAACAACCCCCACAGCTTGATTATCAGATAGAAAAGAGCACCGAATGTTTGTAAACTAAAATAACGAGTTGACCCTATTCAGCCCAGGGGGGGCCGTTATGGCCCCCCCCCTATCAACTTTTTTTAATAGAATCTTAGCCATGAAAAGATGTGACTTTGAAACTCCTTGAATTTTATCAAAATTTAATAGGCTACATAATTATCAACTTTTCATTGTCTATTGTTGTATCACGTGACTTCAGCATGCCTTTTTTTGGAGACCGGTCACAAAGAAAATCGTAAATCCTCTGTTATTTTCTTCCCAGTAGCATAAAATACAAAGTTATATATACCATTCGATTGGTCTTGAAGAGTGCTTTCATTTGATATATAGTTTGTTAATATCTGCTTACATCAGCAAGTTTTAATATCTATGACGTCATACAACTTGATGACGTCATATTTTGAATAAATTAGTATATTACTCATGAAAATTTGCTCAAAATGATGTGATCATGAATTGAGATGTCTAATATCATTGATTAGAAGTCAAAAAGTATAGTATATCACTGTAACTATTGTCTCCATTCTATTTAGTGTCCGTAAATTGGACGTAATTAGCTATAATTAGCAGATGCAATTTTCAAAATTCAAATTATCAATTAAAATGTCTTTATAGACTCATGACCATCACTTTTGCAGCATTATTTGCTACATATCTGTAACAAATCAGTAAATATCTGGCATTTAAGAACAGTCGATGGTTTTCCTTGATTTTGCTATTGTTTTTGGTTGCCTAGCAACGAATCATGTGACAAATTACTAATTATTGCTATTTTTAGATTCTCCTTTGGTCCCTAATGCATTGTGCTAAGTGTCATTTTCATGCTATGCCATTTCTCGTTTCTGAAATAAACAGGGGGGGGCCAAAATCGCCCCCCCTCGGACCAAAGTAGTATAAATTTTACCCGGGCTGAATAGGGTTAAAGCCCTTTACTGACCAGCATCCTTTGCGGCCCTTTATAATCAGGGGTGTCACCAGGAATCTTCCGACTGAGGGGTTGGAATTTCCGACAGGGAGGCTAAGATGGCAAAAAATGCTGTTTTGTACCTCATATTGCCAAATTTCCTCCGACAATAACCCAAAATTCCCTCCGACGGGAGGGGGGCTGTCGCCCCCTAGCCTTCCCCTGGCGCCACCCCTGTCTTGATTGCTGTTCCCCGCAAGTTCACCTCATTGGTATTATTAGAGAAAGCGCAAAAGTTTTGATATTACATGGCTACTAGTGCAAAACGTAACGGGGCCACTACTTTTTTGAGCCCATACAGAAACCCATGTCAGTGCCAGGACCGCCAGGACTCGGGCGAGGACTATTGGGAACATTTCAATATTTCTTTAATCCAGAAAATAGCAAATAGCGTAAATGGTCAAAAAAGCATTTCTACGCTCGTTTTTTATAGGAAACATGGTCCTTAGCTCTTTAATAGGGTTTCTTCATTCCGGACCCAATTCTCATAGCAAAAGTTTCTTGTAAAGAGTTTCTTTTCCTTGTTGTTCTTTTCCGTCTGTGTGTCAGCAGTCAGAAACATCGATGACCTCATCATCGTCCAATACTGTAGTTTGTTGTTGCTGCTGCAAGTTGCTGCAGAACAACAAAGCGCAGCAGATCAGAGATGTCGAACAGAGGAAACAAGTGCATCAAATTGACAATATATTCGCCTGAATCATGGCTTCGAGAGACAGAGGAACACTTAAACAACATCTATATGATTTATTTAAAAGGAAGATTGAAACAGATATCATAGACATGGTTTTTGCTGGCTGCAATTATCAGGGTAATAATGCATTTCTCTGGTGGTGGTATTTGGGCCTGGCCTAATCCTAATAAATAATGGCCTAAACTAAAAAAGGGCCTAAAAAGCAGAATGGCTCGTGAGAGGCCGGGCATATCTTGATATGACATGAAGATATGCAGTTTGTAGAAAGAATTGAAAGTGAGATATTATAGAAAAGGTGGAAAAAGGTCAACGTCATTATTGCTAAAAATTTAGAACAATTTACCACCAATAGGCTATTATGTTTTAGGCGACTGTCTCAAAAATGTTTGGTTAGTGTCATTTTGATTGCAAAATATCGGTCGTCGGTAATATGATCAAATTTCAATTTTTCCCAAATTTTTAAGTTCGGACAATGTATTATTGAATACAAAGACACAAAAACTGAAAATCTTCGTTGTTGTTTTCCTATATAAAATTTAGACGCCCGATCCAAAATTCTGATTTTTTTCATTTTTAGAAGACGGTCAGTCGGACGACACTAACCAAACATTTTTGAGACGGTCGCCTTATAGTTGTTTATATAGAGGTGATCCAACCAACATAAATCCATTTCGCCACAGAGCGGAATCTGGTCGCTATCTTTTGATATCCCACCCCCCCCCCTCCTTCACAGACATATACAATTTTGTGTTTACCTACCTCGCTAAAAGTTTTATTGCTAGACGTAACACATACATATCTGTGAGCATGCAAGATTTCTTTTCAGCCCTTTCTCCAGGTAGTTGACATTATCCAATGTTGAAAGTTTACAAAATATGATATTGCAAAAATGTTTAGGTACCATTCAATCACACTAACAGATTCTTGATTAACATACACCCCCCCCCCCCCAATGGCAAAATTCTGCTAATTAAACAATGTATATAAATGCAATTCTTTTGGCAAAGCAACAAACAAGAAAATTCAAAAGNCAGAGTAACTTGTTTGGCGCCAACTGGTAGAAAAGGACTGCAGTTGTTTGACAATTGGTGGAGAATTTGTTATTTGTACAGTCTGGTGAATTCTGAAACTTTTTTTGACTCATCATGTTTATTCATTTCAGTTGAAGATGCAATTGAAGCACTTTCTGGTATGTGCGTTAGCCCAGAGAAAGATAAAACGCAAGATGTAGGAACACATGTACCAACAGAAGAATCTTCTGCCCTTCCTGTTTCTGGTGCATTGCCATGCTACAAAGCTTCTTCGAAACTCAAGACTCTGGTATTGCTGAGAGGACTTCCTGGCAGCGGCAAATCATTTTTAGCTAAGTAGGTAGATACAGCTTAATTTTAGAAATTGGTTCTTCAAATTTCACCGTACTGTAGGAAAGAACAGAGCGGAGGGAATTTTTGCAGGACAAAATATTGAAGCATTTTTCTCCGGTTTTAGCAAACCACTGGAATTTGTCAAGGCTGTTTGTGGTTATTGACTAAAAATGTGAGTTTCTTTTTGAGTGAAAAAAGCTATACATTGTAACTTCCTAACTCACCAAGATTGATCAATACCATGTTGGAGTTCTCTGTACATGGTGCCTTGAAACAAAACTCAAAACTACTGTTAACACCATTTGTCTTCAAAGTAACTTAAATTTTTATCTTTAAAGCTTAAAAGCAAGACACATATTTTTACATGTATAGGGGTACAAATTCGTCTTTTAATGGCCCCCCAAACATTTTATAATTTTTTTAAAGCTTTTTCAAAGTCAAGTTCAGAGCAACGTGGCCTTAGAACAATATGAAAGGTTCAAATGGTATGAACGGTTAGGTATCTAGAATGGTATGAATGAATGATTTTGGTAAACTAAATTATCGCATTTAAGTTTGCCTTTAACAAAAATGAGTAAAGAATGATTGGTTGAAATTTGAGTAATACTGGTGAGTCAGAAAAAACAATCCCCATTTGAAAGGCCGCTACTCCCTGGATATCACAATGACAATATTGAAAAATATATTATTTAATGGTTGACATGTTCACATATAATTTAAAATTTACCTGACCGAAATCGGCCACTCCTTTCTAAAATTATGAGCGATTTTCCGAATAAACGCCCCTTCAAGAAACCTTCAAAACAGGCCTAAAGTCACGAGCAAATTTTCCAAATATTTCTGCCTTTGCAGCAATGACTTTAGCACGTGTTATTCTCTTGGGAGGATAAAATCTCTGAGAACAATGTTGTTATGTTCCCAGGGATGGCACTTTCATCCTCCCAAAGGAATAACACGTGCTAAAGCATGTGCCAGTCATTGCTGTAAGGCAGAAATATGACAGAAATTTGGTTGTGATTTTATGCCGTTTTTGAAGGTTTCTTGGAGGGGCTTTCTTGAAAAAATCCCTCATAATTTCAGAACGTAGTGGCCGATTTCAGTCAGGTAAAATTTAGAATTTATTTGAACATGTATGTTCACTATTAAATAATTTATTTATCATATTATTGCCTTGATATCCAGGGAGCACTGGCCTTTCAAACGGAGATTGTTTTTCTGACTCACCCGATATATACATGATCATACACTTCTTGGAAGACCATCAACATTTTTAAATCACCCAGTACCAACCTACAGTACAATGTAACAGGGTAGCATGTAAAGGCATTGTAAAATTATCAAACAAAGATGCTTAATCAACTTTAAAGAATAATAACTGATGTTTGCCATTTTACTTCATCAAGGTTTGCAATTTTAATTCGCTAATAATGTTGTACTTTCATATCTTCAGTCAACTGAAACAAGAAAATGATGTGATTCTATCTACTGATGATTATTTCAAAGCTGGTTCAAGGTAAGCACTTCCATTTATTCAACCTGCTAAGCCTTTTAAACATCACCATGTACAAACATGGCTATTCAAGTATAGACTTATGACGTGATTCCTTGTATTCGTTCAATATTTTTAATCTGATTTTTTATAACCATCCAATTCAATGAGCGATACTGAGACTTGTGTAATGAGTATAATTCAAGCACAGGCTGCAAACAAATATTTGCAAAACATTTAAATTGATGGTCTAAAATGTTGTGGCCATTTTCTTTAAAATGAATTGTTCAAAGGGAACTTTAGATGATTTGCTGTAATTCCAGAGAAAGCATTTTTAATATCATCTTTATTTTCAGAATTATGGTGTCTTCTATATATATTCTGCTTGAAGTTGTGATGTCATTAAATTGCTAAATTGTAAACCATAAAAGCTAAACTTTTGGTATTGAAGGCTGATATTAGTAATTCTTTTATAAGGAACACTTTGTTGATAGTTGATCTTCTTTGTAAATCGCCTTTGTAAGCTGCTCTTCTATCTCACTATTCTTTTCAAGGTTTAATTTCAATGGAGAAGCACTTCATGAAGCTCACGAATGGAATCTCGCCCGAGGTAAACAAACTTATAGAGAAAAGTCATTAATCTTTTGCTCTTATGCCTATGCTTAGCTTTTTAACGATAAGTAGGATTTTATATTAAGCAGGCATATTTTGAGATGGTCGCCATGGATGCAATAGACTTATTACAATTGTTGTAGTTTCGCTCCTTGATAAACTGATAATTGATACAACTACAACTCAACTACGAATCAAACTATTTGAAAAATCGGCCAGAAATTGATGAACCTAGTTCTGATACCGAGGGCCCCAAGAGCTAGAAGGCCATTTCAATATGATATGGCTCCCAATTCACTGATGCTATAACGGTTCAAATTCATGTTTTAATTACGATAGTAGAGAAAATGAAGCCTACCAGTAGTGCAGTGCCAAGATGAGTACTTCTTCTATGTATTGCTTGAAGATTCCTTCACTTTGGCATTGAAAACCTGCTTTTTAAAAGCCAAAATGTTCTTCGTATTTTACCACAGCAATCTTGCAACTTCCTCTCCATTTGATTGCGAGAGGCTAAAGGGAAGCTTAGGGAGGTTTTTTTGTGATGCTACACTAGACTGACGACGTGATTCCTTGCATTCGTTCAATGTTTTTAATCTGATGTTTTTATTTTCTCTCACACAAATAAATACAGTTTGAAGCCTTACCTATCATTCAATTCAATGCCGAAAACTGAGACTCGTGTAATCAATCTAATGCTACACGAGATCAAACTTCAAGATCAGGGGATTTCTTCCATGTAACATAATTACAATTGGTACTAACGTATATTTCTTTGTTTTTGACAGCAAGATCAGCAATGAGGAGAGTAGATGTAAACCGTGTATTTATTGACAATACAAATACTAGATGTTGGGAGATGAAACCATATGTTATAGCCGTGAGTGTGTTATTGTCTTTCTCTTTTTAGCAGACTCTGCTAAAGCTTTAATGCGATCCCGAGTGTTGTATCCTAAACTATAATTTGTCTTTTTGCTTGCCATTTATTTTAAACACTCATACACTTAAATTGTTTCCTAATGTTGAAGCTTTCACCTCACTTCTGAGGCCTCATCAGCAGCTCAATATTAATATTATGTTTACTTAAATATTATTAATAATATTAATATTAATAATATTAATATTATGTTTACTTAAAGCTTCAACATTAGGAAACAATTTAAGTGTATGAGTGTTTAAAATAAATGGCAAGCAAAAAGACAAATTATAATGTGTTATTGTCGTCCTAGTACAAACTGCGATTATAAGTCTTGATTTGCAAGCATTGAAAACCTTAGAAGCTGCAAACATGAAATTTAATTCTTCTATTCATAGGATTGGAACTCGTCTATCTACCAGAGGTGATCTATTTCTTTCCCTAAAAAGGACCACCCTTTATCGACTTCAAACAGTCCAATATTTTGGCTCTAAATTGTGGAATACTCTTCCACTCTTCATACGCGTTGCTGGCTCTATTTCACTATTTCGGTCGAAATTAAAAACTTATCTTGTTGGATCCTATGTCTAGTTTGTCTGTCTTCTTCCTCTGCATTGTCAAGATTTGTCATTTCCTTGGGGCGCATCTGGTTAATTATTTTTACCTTAACATTTTTAGTTTCTTTGTTTTTATGGGGGGGGCTCTCTCTCGATTAGTTTATCTACTTAGAGAGCTCCTCCTTAATCAATCTATACTATAATGCAATCTGTACTGTCTTTTTCTTTTGTTAATTTGTAGTTTTTGTATAAAATGTTATTAATTTTAGTATTGTATTTATTTGTATTGTAATTGCTTGTAGAATTGTATGTAGTATTGATTGATGATCAAATGAAACTGAAACTGAAACTGGCCCAAGCCAGATATAAGCTCTGCTTTTCTTGGATACCGTAGAATGCAAGTATTTCAATGGGTCTTTAATTTTATTGTAGCAACTTGTATTTTACAAATAGAGTTGATTTGAATGGCTAATCCCTCCCCCTAATAGTCGATGTCATAGCCAAATGATCGTTTCTAATTGTGTCTATCTATCACCCCAGGCGAAAAAGTTGGGATATGAAGTTGAGATGATGATCCCAGAGACACCATGGGCATGGAATTCATTGGAATTGGCAAAGTTCGTATCTAATTACTATGTAATGCTATGAATTTCATTATTTTGCACGCAGCATCTAAACGTTGCTAACAAACACCCCTTGATCGACAATAACATAATTTTAACCATATCCGAACCTACAAATCAAATTTGTAAGAATTGCTGTTTTCGTAAAGAAAACATCGAGACTTATTGGTTTATTAAGGAAGAATATAGAGAGAGATAAGAATTCAAATAAGAGTGAAAGAAGTTGGAGATTAAGGCCTTCACTTAAAAATGTGTGGCAAGAAGAGAACAGAGCGCGAGGGTTTTAAGTGCTGAAAGCATTCATTGCTATGACTCTATTGATTGTAAGGAAGACTTCTAACTTACAGTCAATCGACATCCAGAAATTTCTCTGATTTGTGACAGCTGTATATTCTTTCAAAGAAGACCCTGTTATATTTCATATTAACAGGGG
>REGM01000036.1:145704-220459 GCA_004194415.1 Aurelia aurita
ATAGGGTTGAATTGAATGGCTCCTCCCTCCCCCTAATAGTCGATGTCATAGCCAAATGATCGTTTCTAATTGTGTCTATCTATCACCCCAGGCGAAAAAGTTGGGATATGAAGTTGAGATGATGATCCCAGAGACACCATGGGCATGGAATTCATTGGAATTGGCAAAGTTCGTATCTAATTACTATGTAATGCTATGAATTTCATTATTTTGCACGCAGCATCTAAACGTTGCTAACAAACACCCCTTGATCGACAATAACATAATTTTAACCATATCCGAACCTACAAATCAAATTTGTAAGAATTACTGTTTTCGTAAAGAAAACATCGAGACTTATTGGTTTATTAAGGAAGAATATAGAGAGAGATAAGAATTCAAATAAGAGTGAAAGAAGTTGGAGATTAAGGCCTTCACTTAAAAATGTGTGGCAAGAAGAGAACAGAGCGCGAGGGTTTTAAGTGCTGAAAGCATTCATTGCTATGACTCTATTGATTGTAAGGAAGACTTCTAACTTACAGTCAATCGACATCCAGAAATTTCTCTGATTTGTGACAGCTGTATATTCTTTCAAAGAAGACCCTGTTATATTTCATATTAACAGGGGTTGGATAAGAAATCCTCCAAGAAGTTTTTACTGCGGCCGTTTTTTTATAATCGTTTTTATTGGGAATGCTTTATGGAAATTAAAAATAAATGTCTCATCTCAGAGATTAAGCATTGTACTTTGTTCTGATACAAATAAAATATCCATATGTTTTGTGATTGTATGAATGGATTCCAAGGAGTATTTCACGTGATATCTCATCCAAAGATCAGCGTGTTTCTAGAAAGGATCTCTCCTTTTGATTTTATCTAATTACAAAGGACTTTCTCATGTCAAAATGTGATTATGCACTGTCAAAACGTGATTATGAACAGTCTGAGTTTATGCACAAACTTTGGCTTTGTTTGCGTATTTCTTATCCCTCCCCTTTAAGCATCCACCCGTCCCTTATCTTACAGGAGAAATCATCATGGAGTACCACGAGGAACAATCGTTAAAATGCTTGAACGATTTGAAAGAAACGTTACGATTGCGGATATTTGGGCTAGTCAGAAACATGAAGGTCCTCACACTTTTTCTCGTAATAATGATTTGCAAGTAAGTTGGTTGCCTTAAATAGCACTATTTTATAATGACCGCTTCTTAAATTTGCTACCGGGCGAATAAAGAAATGATCATGTTGCAAGTGATTTTTATGGAAATTTTTGAGCTCAAAATCCTTAAAAAAGGACCTAAAATCCTTGGTCAATTTGCTAACAATCTAGCAACGTGATGTAAAAGAGGTTGAATGGCAGTGCTAAGTGTATAAGATTATGCAGCAGCCTCTTTGGATACCTAGTAAATATTTGAGCGATAAGATAGACAGATAGAGTTTATGTTAGCTGTGAGGCTGAATTAATAGCAAATTTGATCAAGGATTTTAAGCATGTTTTGAAGGATTTTGGGATGAAATATTTTTAGAAAATCGCTTGTGATTTGAGAACAGTCTGACTGATTTCGACAAACTATAAAATGTTTTATCTAACTTGACATGCTAGCTACGTAGATTATCAGTTTATAGGAATCAAATGAATATTTTGAACAGCTACAGGCTTTCAAACGTCCAAACATTTTTCTAATATTTTAAACTTGCAAAGAAATATTTGAATTGATTCGTACATTTCAAATTGCAGCTACGCTATTTTTCTCATCTGTTAGAAATGATATAATTTGTGTCTTTCCTGCAGACAGATCTAAGCGACAAAGACCATACCAGAGTTAAGCATACCAGTGGTGTCGACGACAACAGCAAGTTCACACCATCAACAGAGAAAAGCCCAAAGCTAAGAAAAATTGACGACTTAACACAAGAGTCTCTGATCACTGCAATGACGAGAGAACTATCAGAGAACTATGACGAGAGAAGTGATAACGATGGAACTGCTAGTGTACGTAGAAGACCCATTGAGCGTGTAGAAGAGGTTGTCTGTGATGGAGCCAAGGTTATCCGTAATAGGGATGAATTTAGGTCCAGGGTTGATAGTGGTAATTCTATCATAGATGACAGTTTTGATAAAGAGCTTGATTCAGCNAGCAACATTCGACTGAACGTGGAGTTAAATTCGAATGACCAAATTGAACTGAAAGCGTCAGGCCAAGTTCAGTGGAAAAGTAGCCTGCGCGCAGACCCATTGTCCAAAGGAGGTGGACAATGGGTCTGCGCGCAGACTAGTGGAAATGTTGTTCAAAGACAAAGAAAAACAAAAAGAAGACAAAATTAAAACAAGGCAAATGAATATTTAATCAAAGCATGGGTGTCCTGTCATCCTTGCCTAAAGTACTGCCAAAACTTATGTAGACCAAAAGACCTAAAGCGTTTTTTTGCCATAGAACTTCCGGTTTATTGCAAAATACTGCAAACTTGGCATCAAGCGTAGCGAGCGGACCTTGAATCTTGCAAGGGTTATGAAAGGTGATTTAAGAGGGGTTTAGTCCTTTGGGAATCTTTTTTGTTTCGTGAATTTTTCAGACCTCCGATACATCATTCGAAAGTGCAGGTCTTGGCAAATAGCAATATGAAGTTAGATTTTGCAAAGAGTGACTGGTTTAGCTGTTTTGTGTCAAAGATTGCACCATGGTCAGTTTTGGGAGTACGCCAATATATCAAAACCTTGAAATAAATTAGGGTTAGGGTTGGGGTTAACATTGAACTAAATTAGGGGAAGGGTTGGGGTTAGGTTTAGCGCTCGGTTTAGGGTCAGGGTTAGGGTTTCTGATTTCAAGATTTGATATATTGGCGTATTACCCAGTATTTTGCCCCCGTACATTTTTGATAATATTTGGCAGAAATAACCTCGACCGACCAGTGTCCATTCCGGAACTCACAGTTCCAGAAGGAACAGCTCTTACGCTATTCTGCTTCTTGAAAAAAAGGTCATAAGACAAAGCTGTTTCAAAACAATGCCAAATTTGGTTTGCAAAATCGAACAACAACAAACCTCAACTGGAAATAAATCCCCCCTCGAGTAGCCAAAATTTCATAACCTTGCAAGATTCAAGTTCCACTCGTTTAGCTCTTTTGAATGATACATAGTTTGTAGAATTTTGCAATAAAGTGGCAGTTCTGTGGCCAAAAATATTTTCTGTCTACATAATTTTTGGGAGTACTTTAGTTTTCTTTACTGTTGTGTCGCTAAGTACTATAATATTAAAGTAGCAAACTGCGGAGGAGCTTACCATTGACAGAGGCGATAAACGCCATTTCTTGAGCAATGGCGCCTTTAGGCCAGGTCAAGGGCAGGCAAAGAAGGAAGGAAAAGCCTTCATAATGAAGGTGTTTTTCAACATTTACGAATCAAACTAACGTAATGTGAAGAACATCAGATACTTTAGGCCAAAATATGAGCTCATCATTGCCCGTGACTCCAGTATGATACTGAAAATGCCTTGCGAAACAAACTTTTCGTTACGTTAAGTACGTCATACAACTATATTCCATGCATTTAGTTGATGAAATTCATTTAAACTAAAGAAGATGTCGGCCTTTGCGATAAACACGAGAAATCTATTCTCTATGAAAATGAAGCCAGCTGCTAGAAGCATCTTAACTTTTTCTCACTTTCTCTGATTTTCACGTTTTCTGGGCTTAGTCGCTAGGCGAAGGTCATTTTTTTCTCTCTTAGATTTATATGATCAGCATGATTCACAGAGAATTCAGCCTATCTTTATTAATCGCTGTCCACAAACTTCGTATTTTTGTCCCCATTCCGCAGTTCCACAAATCCGCATGTAGACGGTCTAGCGGTCAAAAGTGAGTTTTTCGCAATAAAATCGCTGATTAGCAGTTAGAAAGAGAGCGAAATTAAAGCGCAATTATCCGTCATTATGCTGATCTTCCTAACATGTTTATGTAGGGCTGTATAAGATAATGGACAAGGCTCATGTTTGGAATTAACGAACTATTCATGTTAATCTACAAGAGAAGTCGACTGTGCTGATCAAACAGGCTTTGTTGTGTAAGGCAGCTGTTGGGACAATTTGAACTTATTAAGATGAATTAAGACCAAGTGGGTGATTCACTCGTGAGTGTTTGGTAAGTTAAGAAGTGTCTAAAGATCCAAGGTATCAAATAAGAGTAAACCTTGAAGATATTCAGAACTTGAAGTCTGACATTTTGCAGTTCAAAAGGCAAGTATACATTGTATCTTTGGTAGCAAAATAGTTGCCTAAAAAGGAACCTACACCTTCACTAACAATACAGAACAGAGTCAGAATTCTAAATCAGGTTCAAAAGGTAAGCATTAAAGTATTGTATATGTTCAACTGTTTGATAAGTTAAGAGCTGCTACCTAATATCAGCGAAGTTTACAATTTCAGAATATCACACAGCGAACATGGAGCAGAATCAGAACTTAAAATGAAATGAAAGAGTAAATCAGACATTTTACAGCTCAAAGAAAGCAAATTTAGAGAATGTTATCGAAAAATATAATGCTATAATTATTTTACGAATGATTTCAGTGAAGATGTGCATACTGCAATGAAGATGTGGTATTACCTAGCAGTATTATACGGAGCATCTTACAGCTATATTACGAAAGCTACATTTTAGAAATATCAAAGCAAATCTATACTCTATCTGCCATTAATTGTTAAGATGTTGCATCCTTACTAGCTCAATACCTCTGTGGATCATGATGTTAAAATATTTTCTAAACTTTTATTTAACGTACCCGTTACATTCTTGTCACAAGTTCAATGCTGAATGAAACTTAAATGAAACAGTCCTTTGAAATCACCAGTTTGTGACAAGTTCTTTAACTGACGCCTTTGTTGTAAAATTGCAAAATGCTGGAGATATGCTTCGATCTAATAAGGTATAATCATGCATCAATATTGTCTGAATGTGAATGTACAAACAATTACTTCGTCTGGTACCAAGCCGGCAAATCGACGTCGAATCACTATCGAAAAAACGTCCATCTTGACGTCCGTGACGTCACTTTAACGTTGACATAAGGTGGAAAGACGTCGAGACATCAACGTCGCATCTGATCATGAAGTTCTTCAACACTGCGACCAAAGCAAGACGTCGATCCGACATCGATAAGACAATCAAGTCTTCGCTTTACGAATTTTAGATTCGTGACGTTTATTCGACGTCGGTATCAAGTCATAGGACGTGACCTTTTTTCGACCACATATCGACGTCGATTTGATGTGGTGTGCCGGCTGGGTAGACGTACATAGAAGGTAAAGCGCAGGGTGTTTAAATAAAATACTATTCAACGTTTGCCGAAAGGTGTAGACGCAAATATACCATAAATTTTGGCGACCTATATGGAATTTCATAGTGACAAGGTTAACTTAGACAATAAAGCATATTTTACTAAAACTGGTCATACTGTATAACCAACTTTAGTGAAGTAAACTTGATTGTTTAAGTTAACCTTCTCACTATGAAATGATATATAGTTCACTAAAATTTATGGTTTATTCGCGTCTGCACCTTTCGGTAAACATTGAACAGTGCTTTTTTGAATAACTTGAACAGTGTATAACTTATACAGCTCAAAATTTATTCGTGATTTGCTTCGAACCTGCTTCCTAAAAATGACTAAAATTTTCAGTTGCATTCTCAATTTTCAACTTAAAAACAATTGAAACAAGCAGGAATATGCCCTGAATGTTTTATTTCTGAATGTTTTATTAGCTCTAAGAATATTTTATTCCTAAAACTGATGATCCTTAATTCTTAATTCAAAATTGCACATTCGACAATAAACTGCAATAAAATACTTAGAAAGGTGCCCTTTTGAGCCAAAAAGTATCTGATTTATCCATGTAGCAAGTTGTAAGTTGTAACACCCTATGCATAATTTCCGATTTACCAAACACACTATAGCTTCACCAATGAAAGACAACTTACGTTCAGTTGCTAACAGCCCAACATAACCAATGGTGACAGTAAAAAGAATTCTGCTTGTTTGTTGCTTGTAAGGAAAATATTTCCTTTTTCCAACAAGTTTTACAAACAACCCCAGTGCTCCTCTAACACTAAAGATTATACCAACTATGAGTTGCATGTTACCACAACGAACATAATGCTAACCAAACAACAAATTAACGATGCAGTGAGGCAGATTAAGACCTTGGCAAATTGATGTTTACATATTTAGTACACAGAGAAACTAACTGTATCACTTCTTATTTCTAGGTAAGAAGATGGAGGAAACAGATGATTCACCTCTTCAGAAAAGTAAAGAAACAATTAAACTATTAGATTTTGCAAAATCTGTGACAGAAAACATAAAATGTGCATTGGCTAAAACCAGCAAACCAACAAAGAAAAAAATGAATCATAAAAGATATATTCAGCGAAAATGTTTCACAAAACCAACTCCATCAAAAAGACCTAGTCGACGATCGCGATGGACTGACGATGCAAAAGAGCCTACCCTGATTGAAGAAGGGGCTATNAAATAAATTAGGGTTAGGGTTAGGGTTAGGTTTAGCGCTCGGTTTAGGGTCAGGGTTAGGGTTTCTGATTTCAAGATTTGATATATTGGCGTATTACCCTATTTTTTGCTCCCGTACATTTTTGATAATATTTGGCAGAAATAACCTCGACCGACCAGTTTTCTTTCCGGAACTCACAGTTCCAGAAGGAACAGCTCTTACGCTATTCTGCTTCTTGAAAAAAGGTCAGAAGACAAAGCTGTTTCAAAAAAATGCCAAATTTGGTTTGCAAAATCGAACAACAACAAACCTTGGCAAATTGATGTTTACATATTTAGTACACAGAGAAACTAACTTTATCACTTCTTATTTCTAGGTAAGAAGATGGAGGAAACAGATGATTCACCTCTTCAGAAAAGTAAAGAAACAATTAAACTATTAGATTTTGCAAAATCTGTGACAGAAAACATAAAATGTGCATTGGCTAAAACCAGCAAACCAACAAAGAAAAAAATGAATCATAAAAGATATATTCAGCGAAAATGTTTCACAAAACCAACTCCATCAAAAAGACCTAGTCGACGATCGCGATGGACTGAAGATGCAAAAGAGCCTACCCTGATTGAAGAAGGGGCTATGCTACCAGAAGAAATTAGAAGTTTTCAAGAAATGCTGGACAGGGAATCAGACAAATTTTACATGGCCTATCTACAAGCTAGAGAATACAACGAAAATGCACAGCAGCTAATTCATGAAGGACGCTATGCGCAAGTCAGCTGGATGCATCATTTGAGTTGTCATTCTTCTGCAAATACTGGAGCAAGTGCGCCCCAAAGCGAGCAAGACAATGGAGCAATCAACACCTGGACAGGAAGAAATAACGGACATTATCCTCCAAAGCTAACCCATTTTGATTTTGAACCAGTTTGCTCGAATGATCAATGGCAAAGAGGAACAATGTCTGATCAATCTTTTTTATCTGTCCTCCATGCTGAAGTTTCAAAATATCAAATGCCATCTACGACGCATAAAACACACACTGAAAATGTTGCTAATGATGCTTATCATAGCAAGGAGCATGATGCATATTATAGTAAGGAGCATTCTTTAGGTATGACATATTTGATGATGCCTCAGTAGCCAATGTAGAGACTTTGAATTGCTTTAGAAGCTGTTGGACAAGCTCTTGCATGTCATTGAACTTAGATATTGTCTTTGTATTTTCAGTTGAACGTTTCTCAACAACAATAACAATCATTAACAATATAGGACACTGTTTTGATGATTAAGACAACCACTACTGTTGTTTCTCTGTCATCTTCTTCTGCGGAGGCACTATTCTTTGCCACGTGCTTGATTGACATGGCGACATTAGATTATACCACTCAAATGGCAAAGTGGGAGTGCTCCAAGTTGCCTTTTACCAAGCGAAACTTATGGTCACAACGGTTCACATCCGTAATAATTACGAGAATAGCGCCTTCGCAGGAGAATCATACAAAGATACAGCCTGGTTCCCTGCGTCAACTTGACCGCGTTCGCGTGAGAGTCCTGGACGCCAGGGAATCGACCATTTTGACATTTAGAAAAGGGTCTGGGGAGAGCAATATTTTTCTGGTAAATGGCAAAAATAATTAGAAATAGAAATAGCTCCGTGGCAGCCATTTACCAGAAAAATATTGCTCTCCCCAGACCCTTTTTCTAAATGTCAAAATGGTCTATTAGACCGCTTCCGTGGAGCCCAATCCCCCTAGTCGAAAATGACGTCAGGGAACCAGACTGACAAAGATACACAACAGTGAGCGTTTAATTCATTCAGTGTCTGATTCAGACAGTGTCCTGTCCTGTTGCTCATGCAAAAACTTTGAACCTCGTATTGGTGTAATTCTGCAAATAAAGATTTTAAGATTTAGCTGATGCATCAGATGGAATGATCTATATGCATTTTCCGCTTTTTCTTCAGTAATATCGCCAATGTTGGTTAACACCTACCCTGGGTACCAGAGCCGAAGAGTCGATTTCTTTTCGGCTCTTTTCGGTTCGGCTCTGGTACCCAGGGTAGTTAACACCGGTTGTGCTCGGTTCTTACGATCGGCAGGCTATCATTCGCTTAATTCAAAAGAAAGGTGTCCGCATTGCTCCATTGGCAATCTTTAGGTTTTGCAACAGAGATTCTTTAGTAGAATTTCAATATATTTTGTTCATCATACTAAAAGGGGTGAACGTTTCAGAGACGAAATATTTTGGCTAGGCCTAGAAGGTTCTCATTGGTGCAAATAGAATAGAGAACTTATAGGCCGGGGGGCGGGGGTTCTGTGCCAAATTTCGGGTAGGGGTGTGCCGCAGGAAATATTCAAAATGGTACCGCTAGCTAGGCAATTTGTGTGGAAAGGATACCCTTGGCTAGACTAATTTCTAGACCAAAAGTGCCAAAATTTGTCGTTTTTTGGGCAAAAATCGCCACAATTTGGCCTTCCTTAGACTTGCCCCAAGTCTATTTCGTCAACTCAGTCAATTTTTTTTTTCGTTTTGACTGAGTTGACGAAATAGACTTGGGGCAAGTCTAGGCCTTCCTAGACAAAAATCGCTAACATTTTTGTGTTTCTAGACACAAATTACCAAAACCTAGCCTTCGCTGGACCAAAACTGCCAAAAAGTTTACCCTTGTCTGGACCAAAATTGCCAAAAAGTATACCCTTGGTTAGATTGGAAGCCCGAAAAAGTATATCCTTGAGGGCGGCACATCCCGAGGTACCGTTACCATGGAAGAACCACCCGCCTCTTTGCGGCCTATACGTTGAGCTCCCAATGCAGTACATTCGTGCAAAAACACACTCTTCTGTACCCTGAAATTAAGCTTGAACTTTCATTTGTAAAGTTTTCACATAGTTTCCAAAAAAAGAAAACAGACAGACAAACAAACAAACAAACAACAAACAAACAGGAACCATCATTCCGGGTGATCACTCCAGGTTACATTTGACAAATTTTGATTTGTTTCTTTGAAAAACAAATCCGCCAGGAACCCCACAATTCCAGCTTCGATTCATGAATTGAAGGTTTGCCTAAGCAAATGAGATATAAATATTAATCATTCCACACATTCAACCACCATTCAACAAAGTATTATGATAGGGCACGTTTCTTCCTGGTCGTCATTCAGTTTGAACGAAAAATGCCCACGTTATTCCGGTTTAAGATGATGTTTAATCCATTATTAATCTGAATCCAGGCTTTGTTAGATTAAGATGTTTTGGTTAGATTCACAAAGCTGCTAATAACTTTGCACTCTCCCTAAAAGAGACTGTGCAGAGGAATATGCTAACGAACTGAAAATGGAAAAACATATTTCGCGGAGAAGCTTACTAAAAATCCTTTGCAGGTCGAAGACTAAATTTAAGGTTATATCTTTTGATTATCTTTGCCTAACTTTTGAATCGTTGCTCATTATCAATGAATTTAAATGAATTAAAATGGTAGAACTGCAAGATGGATCAAATTTGTTGCTCAAGATATCAGAAAAGCCCTCGAAGCTTTTGTTAGTGTAATGCTGCTCAAGTGCTCTGACGAACCACGTTGGTGCAAGCTGGGCTGGGAAATTTACTACGGATGCTGAAAGCCAAACGCCTTCGACCATTCAGCTATTTTCACATAGTTTCGGGCTAGTTTTGAAAATTTCCCATACTTCTCGACCACCACTCTCGCCATTACTGTTGTTCTAAGCCACGGATTACAATCATATTGTAGAGGCCCCCTACATGACTCTTTCTACGTCTTGCTGAGTGGATTTAATGTGATTTTGTCACTGCTAGCGTACTTGGGATGTTCAATTTTAATAGAAATATGCGCTTTATTAAGATTGAGGTTGTAGCAGTATTCGGTTTATTCCACATAGTTTCCTCAAAGTAGAGTAGAGGTCCTGTCTGTCAAACCAAAACCATGGTCAAACTTGGCTCAAATCAAAGGTGAAACCATATTGCCATCATAAGACCAAGGCGGTCAAAGAACATCAATTGGCATGGCATTCTTATAATTTCACCACCTTAGAAGCAGCAGTCTTTGATTCACCGAATGGTATAGCTCAGCTAAATGTCTTGATGCTATGTGGTTGTAAGGAATTTCATGAATAAGATAGCTGAAACCAAGTGAAAGGGATATGTGATCAGATTGCAAACCCTGAAACCACTGCTTTTTGTCGAATGAACTTTATGCTGATCAAAATATCCAGAACCTGCGAACCGAATTGTTCTGAAACTTTCCCCTATTAAAAGTTGCGTAAATTTTGTTTGCAGCTGTTTGTCCGTGACATGTTCCGTTTGTTATCCGCTGTAGGGGTAGCTCCAAAACTACGGTATTTAGAGAGAGTCCTCCCCAGTTTCTATTTTTTGCTGAAGTTGTTTCTAATCATCAATACGATTAATCCGAGCTTAATCGAGATCAAACTACTAATGTACACTAAGATCTAAATCTAACCACCAGGGTTTGAATTTATAGATAAATCTGAATGTCATAGCTAGAATGTCCGCTCAACATGGGAGTCATTATTGAATTTCTCGATTTCTCCAAAAAGTTCACAGTTCGAGTCTAGACAATTTACTGTAAACTACTTTGAGTAAACGAGAGGAGATTGAGTTAAAAAATAGAACAATACAAGGCCACTCCCCACTTATTGTCCTATTGTTTTCATCTATGGAGAGCAAATTCTTCATTATTATGCAAATAAGCAAGTGGCATCCATTATATTCCACTTTTTGCGCTTCTTGAAAATCATTTTGACAACAACTGGTGACTTATCAACAGTTGTCAAGTTGAATTTTTTTGTGAATGTCTTGTTTTTTGTCGGTAGCAATTTGGTAGCAGCCTGGCTTTAATGCGAAAAATTGCATTTGTCATCTATTAATTATGCATTTATTAGTGAAAATTGGATTGAGGCCTCGGATAATGTAGCAATACCCATCACTGCTCCATTTTTGTTTTTAATCTGCATTTTCTCTCCAAAACGATCTCTGTTCTTCTGGAACGAGAACTTTTGCAAGATGGAACAAATTATGCAGAGAAAATAATAGATGTTTCCATTGATACGTGTTTCAAAGTAGGCAGCAATTTCTTTTGCTTTCATTGCAATGTTTTAGAGAATCCATTTTTTGCTGTTTCAATTAAAGGATCCTTTCAAAAAATGCCCTGATTTTACAACCTTCATTTTCAACAGTTCACGAAAGCTTCTATTTTCTAATGCATTTTCTATTGTTGGTTTCTCTCCTCTTTTGCAGCAAACTTGAGTAGTCCTTGCAGTGGGAACGTCGGGAAAGGTGCTGGGCTTTGCAACGGTTTTCAGTCAAAATTTGTTGCTTTTAGAACAACAACTTTAGTTTGTTTCAAATGGCTGTTTATAAAGAAGCATACGAGGCCGTTTGCAGGGCCGTAGGATGCATCTTAAACTTGGGGGGGCACGGCACTTCAAGGGCACTTTTTCATTAACCTAAAAGGGACACTTCCGGAAATAAAAAGGGCATTTCTTTGTTTGTTGCAAAACATTGGGAGCACGTGCCCCCAGTGCCCCCCGGTTCCTACGTCTCTGGCCGCTGGCCAGTTCGAGTCTGATGGCCTGCGGGCTAGAAATTGCTCAAAATTCCATAAGTTCTCGAATATTTGAGAAGCGACCTTACAACCATGGCATCGAAATAAGATTCAGTAGTAACAACCCGTAGGCGATGACATTTATCTCTCTTTTGTTTTTGCGGCAAAATGGCGGACGAGGAAGCATCAAAAATTGGTTAGCTGTGAAAGAATGCGCTGAGAGTTGGTGAAAGCAAACATGACTGAAGCCAGGCGTTGTGAGATTTCTTTATTGAACGACAGAAAGCTTGAAATACTCGTTCAGGTGATTATTCTGTGCCTTTCTTCTGATATTAAGTGTCTTTTTGCTTGGAATTTTTTAGGCCATAAAATGGCGTTATGTTTGCCGCTCTGACCTGCGTCTGTGTGTCACCGGAAAACAGTCTTGGATTGGTCGATTAAGCACTAGGAGTTTAGTTGATTCAACCAGTGTTACTTAAAGAATCAGCTAGTTGTCCGTGTCCTTTGGTTGAAGTGGAAAATGCGAGAGTAGGTATCCACTGGAGTGGATTATTATCCAGGTCTTGTTGCATACCTATCTATGCAAGACTAAAAGTTGCCATGTCAATGCAATAATAATAATTTTAATAATAATAATGATAATAATATAATTGGATAATGGGATAAGAGGCGAAAGGCAAATAATAGCATATGAAACCCTGTAGAATTATTATACAGATACATGTAACTAAAATATACAAGGATCCATAATTGCAGTCATCATAACGTTTTTAAAATATTGTTTTAACTTTTATTGACGATGATTCAATTATGTTGCTTGAAAGTTTATTCCAGTCTTCAAAATTCCCTGTGAGTGAAAGTGCTTTCGTAAGTTGAGGCGGCTTCTAGATTTGAACAGTTTCAGGTTGTGTCCTCTTGTTGTCAAACAATTCATTTTGAAACATTAGTGACAAGTTTGTGTCAATGTTACCTTTAAGATTTTATAGATTAAGTATCATGTCACTACGCTTTCTTCTGTAGTCAAGAGTTGGTAGATCTGCTTGATTAGATGGGGGTTCCGACAAAATTGTAAGATTGGTCTTAACAGTTCTTTTGTATAAGCATTGTGAAGATGGGCTTGCCTAGAAAGCGTATTGTGCACTTTCTAGAAGCTAGAACTCCATTGACCTTCTTTATTCATTCCGCAATTTGTTTCTTGAACAAAAGGGTTTTCATTTACAACAAAACCAAGGTCGTTAACGTTCTGTTTTTGATCAATTTCTACCAGTGTATGCAAATTTTTATCATATAATATAAATGATAGACATTCTGAAAATTGATAATGTTTTTTCTACTAACGCAAAAGTAGAATGTTTCAAACATCATGTTTGTAGCTGTATGTTCAGTGTTCTTGGAATTTTACTGATCTCGAAACAAACTTATTAGTATAGCAAGATGGTGCTACTGTATATGAGATATCTCTTTCTTTTATCATGTAATAACTCATAAGAGATAGCAAATTCAACAGCCATTCAACAAATTGAGAGAGAGAATTAATTCATCAGGTCAATATTATGTCAAGGTTCCCATGGCATGGTGTCCATGATGTGTTTGCAAGTTTTCAAACCTTTATTGTAATTATGTTTATTTTCTTTGATTAGATAAAATACCTCATTGTTACCCTTAGTCATACTTGTGTACAAAAATCTGGTTTGAATATATGAAGTGCAAAGTGCATTCTTTTTCATCATGTTCTGTTTCTCATAAATGCATATTTTTCCCATTTGTATGTTTATGAACAATTTTTCAGCCAAAACTTCTGGCAGGGGATCTGCTTGATATGGCAGCTTCTCACTTTGGTTTGCGTGAAAAGGAATACTTTGGTCTGTGGTTTGCTGATAACATGTAAGTTCATTTAAAATTCTTTCTTTTCAAGATTTATCATCACAGGACAAAATGCATGTAATCACACGCAAATCTTAAAGATAAATGATACCAATTCTGATAAAATAAAATGAACATTCTTTATCTTATGTTTGCTCCAGTGTGTTCTTTATTTACATGCTGTAAAACTGCAACCCTGTGTTATTTGCTTTGATTTTTACAAATGACAATGCAAATTTTATACTATGAGGTCGGAGCATTGTACATTAGTAACGCTTCAACAGAAATAAATTTGAAAGGATAACATGACAAGAAAAGCAGTGTATCATAATAGGATTGATTGTGTAATGAACGCTATGCTGTAGATACATATGTCAGGCCTTAGGTTCATGAAAATTTCTTACCCAATAAGTCTTAGTTGTTAAAAATTCTTGCAATCTTTCATATCTCTAAAGACTTCTTATCTGCACTTATAATAATGCACACAATGCCATTGCATATTTTCCTTACACACTATGCATCTTTGAAATAATAGGTAACTTAATACAGTAGATATCCTACAAGTTTCTTAATCAAAAATCTGGTAGAAAATAAAGTATATAATTGAGTAAAAAGTTTTTTGGTAGCTTGTCAGTATCATACATCATTTTTTTTTTTGCTACCGGGTGTCCCAAATTTTCCCCCCTATTTGAACAGGTACAGGAAAACAACCATCGTCTCGTTTTGAGCAATGTAAATGGGAGTCTTTAATGGTAGTCTGTAAATGGTGGACCAATTCCTTGCCTCCAGTAAATGGCCGATCAAAAGACCTAAAAAATATGTATTTTTCGAAAACCTTCAGTTGAGGAATGTTACATGTTTTACAGCGTAGGTGTGAAGAGCATATAAACACTTGTCAATTTGACAGAGTGGTTTTCAAATTCGGCAATGTGCAAAGTGCGGACCACTGGACCTTGCGTTAGGAAGCATTTTTGTTCTTCGAACATCAAGCAAATCATTTTTATTACGGGAACAACAGACAAACATTATCTTTCTGGGGTCATTTCCTTGGAGTTCAAGCTACTTGCTAAAGGATATTGCTAAAAACGTTGAACTTCTGTGGATTTTGAACTGCAGGTTTAACAATGTTATTGACAAACTGTTTTGAGCTCTTTCGTGAACTTTTCAGGTATTCTGTTTTTCAGGAAAATATCGGTAGAAAATCAATGCGTGCAGATACAGAAATGAACTAAATATTCAGATCTAAGCTGGGCATTGTGTAATAGATTCCTGCCATGAATGTTGATCAACTAATGCACATTTTTACTCCAATTACAGCTCAAATCAGGAAACTTGTTTTTGGGACACCTGGTATTTCATGAACATTGCAAGTTTTGTGATAACAAGGATTTAGTGAAACCAGGAAGTGAAATGTAAAACCACAGCCAAATATTTTTGAAACAGGAACTTGATTTGGATCAGCTGTAGATAATAATAAGCAATTCTTCCTGAGAAAATGCAACTCAAATCAGATGTACAGTACAGGCCATGCGTACATTAGCACTGTTTTCCTGCCTAAGAATTCTTTAGAGCATTGTGTTAAGAATTCCTGTTTAAATTTTTTACAGGCTTTTATATTACTTACGTACGATTCTTATCAGCATGTCAATAATTCTTGAAAATTCTTAATAATTCTTAAGAATCCTTGAAAGTTCTTATCATGTTAATGTGCAAAATAATTATCATCACCAATTTGTGATGCCGATAGCTATAGAGATAGCAGAAATAATCAATTTTTTTATTTTTAGAGTTGGCCTAATTTTGATGCTTTTATATTATGTTCACCATAAACTTCCGCATATAACGCACACATTGTTGAAAAGTGTTTCCCTGAACTGGTAAAATTAATAACCACCTTACCAGTCATTTTTATAAATTTTCACATTCACACATTACAGGAACCAGAGACGATGGCTAAGAAATGAAAAAAAGGTTCTTGATCATGGATTTTCTAAAACTACTACTACAATAACATTGATATTTGGAATCAGGTGAGTAACTGGGTTTTTATCGCAAATTAGTTGATGCAATGCAGACCTGGGTAATATTAACACCTATTTTCTTGACCAAGAATTCCTAGGAAATTCTTAAGAATTCTTTTGACAAAATTCTTGCAGTCTTTCATACCTGTCAAGAATTCTTATCTACATTTGGATAATTTAACAAAGTAATTTTGTAAACATTTCTTGAGAAGCATTTGATGTTGATGTACATAAGGCTAGTTTTCAAGCATACAAATGTTTACCAAATGCATCTCAGCATTGCCCTCATCGGGGAATGTCTTCTTTTGAAAGAAAAGCGGAAATGTGCTGCAGAGATCCCTGAAAAATGAGTTAGCAACTTCATTATGTTGAAGCTATAATTTGTATTTTTGAAGTTTATCATCATAATTGGTCTTTGTATCATCCTCCAGGTTATATGTCCAAAGCATTACACATCTGAAAGAAGCAACAACTATTGAACTATTCTTCTTACAAGCAAGCCGTCTTGTTTACAAGGTATAAACTCGAAGAACCCTCTTTATTCAGTACCAGGTCATGCAAGGCACAAACCTATAAGGAATGTAAACACTGACGTTGCCATTATTTCACCGTAGTTCTGTGACCAGTTTTTATTTGTCCATATTTGGATACGGAATGCTAGAAGGCAGTTCACAGAGCAGCATAGGAATCTTTAAAATATATTGCATGATTGGATTGGTTGATGCATCTTTCGTTTGATTTAATGGCTTGAAAATAATTTATGTTTAGATTTCAAGATTATAAATGACCAACAGTATTTTCTGTTTGCTAGTTGGCTTGAAACCTTGATTTCTAGCTTGTTAAGATATTTTAGATACTTCAAGGTGTCATTGAATGTGCGGTAAGGTAGAATAGAATATACAGTACTATGATACAATTGTATATTTATGTAGCATATGAAGTATGCTATGGATTTGTTTGTAATGCTACAAGCGATAGCATGGTTTGATTAAACTTTTCTTCTAAATTACAGACTAATCCAAATGTTATGGTCAATGATTGTCAGGCACATTGAGTACTGTACTTTAAATTTTCTCGTTATTTCTTCTTTAGGATGAGTTGCAATGTGACAACAAAACAGCATTTTTATTAGCAGCCTATGTTATGCAGGTGAGAAATCTAGTTAAGTAGTCCTAAACAAATATGCAGAAATATGATCTACTGTATATATATCACTAGTAAAACCCTTTCCTTGAATCATGTCGTGTGCGTGGCAATGTGTGTGTGTGTGTGTGTGATTACAATCATCAAGCAACATGGACAGAGAGAAAATATCTTATTCATCGGGCAGAATACAACAGATGTTTTTGCATTTTTGTTGAAGGAACGGCAACTGAAAGAAACACAAATGTTAGTTCTTTAATTCTAGATTTAAAAAAAATGAACCAGATGAACTGTAGCAAAAAAGTAAAACCTCTGAAACAGTCGAGTTTACTTTCCAGTCAGAAGCTATTCATAAATGTCAAAGGTACTTGCAATGAACGTTGTCCAGATTTTATAAATCACACCCTTATTTTCTTTATTCCCAGGTGACAAATGGTGATTATGTAAGGTAAGCAAGACGAGTATTGAAGCAATGTCTCCGAACAAGTTGAACGCAAATTCGCGTGCGTTCATGTACCAGAATGAATTGCAGGAAAACTAAATCAAACCATTACTTTGCTTTAGCTCATTTTGGTTGATGATTAGAATTTTTACTGTTTCTTTTCATTTCACTTTTCTGGTCTAAGGATGGACCAACATCAGCATTTTTTTTCATATAATATCTCGAAACTTTGGGATATTTAAAAGTTCCTTGGATAGGAATGTAGCAACATCTGTAGAATAGATTTTTTGGCAAAGATTTTCTCGAATTTTAAAGTCACCTGGTTGTCTTTGCTGCATTTTATGAAGGGCGGTAAGATTGAGCAAAATTTTGAGATTGCCATTGTCTGGTACTCTTCCGATCGAAATGTACGGACTCTGATTAGTGTGTCAAGACCAGGTTGGACGAGGGTACGTACCTTAAAAATGAGCAAAGGTTTTGGCACCCATACTGTGTATGCACGACATAGAAAGTAGCAGCACAGACCAGAAGAATGCAAAGGCGATTTCTTCAAATCATTTTGATAACCAACATAGACAACAGAAAAGATTTGGGTTTAATTTTGGAACTTGCTTACAAATCATCATGCGATACCTCCCAAGTCTTGGTTAGCCTGTCTACTGTAATAGTATGAGAAGCAAGTATCATTCAAGAAAATAATCATTTTGCAGTCTTTCATCGAACCACAACTTATTTATATCTTACTCACTTTTTAAATCTTGGTGTCTTTATTCTATACAACAGTGAGTCAATAACAAGAGATGACATGAAGAACTTAAGGCTTCTTCCAACGAGGCTAACAACGAACGGAGATGATCTAGATGATGAATGGTATGCTTGAGTTTTGATTTTATGGTTCTTTACTGAATGGCCTAATGTATGCACAAAATGTTTGACCTTCACCTTCATCATGGCTTGGCAGATCGTTTACTTAAATTGTCACATGATAACGATTTACATGCGGCATATATCTCAAAATGTAAAACACAGTTTATTTGTGGATATATGTGGTTTCTTCGAAATTTTGTTCTGAACATGGGGGGGGGGGGGGGGGGAACAAACAGAATTGTTTAGCATTTCAATGTTGATAGGAAACCTGAATATAGGAGAAAAATGACTTTCTGATTTGGGCTTGTGGATATTTCTTTATATTGGCCTGTTGTCATCTATATTTGTAGAAATTCTCTTGTTCAGAAGGTGCTCCAAGTTGAGACGTAGAAATAGAAGTACAGGCTAGTTATCAGAAAATGAAAACCTGACAATAACTTTTAATCTGGCAATGCAGAAAGGTAGCTGAATTTATTGTTGAAAATTGCGTTAGCTTAGCAACTGATCGACGAGTTACAAGGCTACTTTTAACCTTCAACGACTGCTTGATAAATGTGTCATAACCTGTGTCTTTCGATAGCGTTGAAAAAGTGGCGTTTCATTACAAGAGGATGAATGGTTTACCACGAGGAGATGCTATTGTCAAGTATGTTGCATTCATATTTTATGGAGTGGCGGACACTAGGGGGCAAGGGGTGCGGTCACCCAAATGACAATACGAGTGAACAATACATTTTCTTCGAAACAGTAGCTTCGCCCTTCTATTATTTGGCAAAGTGTCCACCACTGATTTTCTATTACCATCGGGTATAGTGATATACGTTAACTACGTAGAATCTTTCTAAAACTTAAACGCCACAGCTTTCATCCAACAGGACTACATTTAGCATATTTGTCGCAGGATGGCAATTGGCAATTTCCTCTACAATGGTCACTCTATACCACCAGAAGAGATACGAAAAACAAAATCACGGCAAATCGTCCGATAATATCCAGTAGGGGCAGAAACGAAAATACGCATCTGACCACGTAGCACATTTTTCTTTTACCTCAACGACAATAATGAAGGTCTCTTCTAAGGGCCAAAGCACCAGTCCATTCTAACTGAAGGTGATTTTTCCTTCATTTTAACAAGCCAAAAGTAGGGAAGGACATACAAACTAATATGTATACTCAGACGAAATATGGATTTATGTTGCAAAATGATTCCAAACTTTGTCCCTGAATCTACAGATTTGGTACATAGAGTTTGGGTAATAATTTTTCTAGATTGTTTCAATTTGTGGTAAGATGTTGAATCACTGGATACGTTAAACAAGCTTATTATATGATATATCTTTTCTTAGTTTTCTTAGCATCGTTGAAAGACTGCCAACTTATGGAGTACACTTCTTTGATGTTAAGGTAAATCTTCACTTTTAAATTTGAAAGCCAACGGATTGAGGTGTTAGTACTGTTTTAAGGTGTAAGTACTGTTTAAGGTGTGAGTACTGTTTTAAGGGAGATGTTGCATTAGATTATGTATAAGGCCAAGCAGTAGCTAACAGGATCTCTGCTCGGGACTTTGATAAGATATTCTTTGCTGTACCTCACCTAATGAGCAAAGACCTCAACGGATTATTGCACCAACGTATACAATTTTAAGAAAAGGAACACGCATATTAACGACAGTTGCAGCTGTTCTTTGCTTTTTGCACTACTGCAAGAACACGATTAAAATGTTTGTGAAAAGAAAAACTAAAAACTCAGTTTCAAGTTCTGATTTGACTTGCATAAATCATTAATCTAGAGGCAACAGTTTTCACCCCTGATGAAACTTTTTAAAGAACGATATAAAGCGGCCTGATTTGAAAGTATTTTTCCACAAACGTTTGGAATTTGTCGTTGAATTCAGAATAACTTTTTAAGGACCGACCTCCACTTGCAGTAGTTTTGGCCGGTGACCAGCGTGCTTGGCTAGTGTGCATGCTCCGTTGTTAGAAGGTATGCGCACTAGACAAGCACGCTGGTCACAGACCAAAACTACCACAAGTGGAGGTGGGCCTTAACCCATTAATTCATATACAAAATGGATACTATTAATGGTAGGCATACAAAATCTTGCCATCAAAAGGTGTGTGCTTGGAAATTTGAATTTTGCTCAGGTTCTTTCAATGATGTAAGAATCCGCTGTTAACTGTTTTTAGTTGTAAAATACATTATTTCTTAGCGTTTTTATGCTGTTCTGTGCCATAGGATAAGAACGAAGCTTCTTGGAGGCTTGGCATTAGCCACAGAGGAATAGGGCAATATGATACAGAAGATTCAGTTACTGCTAGAAAGGTATACTTTTCTCATAACATTTTATTTACTGAGGCGTCGTTTCCATTAAAACACAAAAGACAAGATGCCAAAAAGACTCAGGGCAAAGCCCGTGAAGCCAGGAAATTTTGAATTCCTAGCAACGTAGATTTCCTAGATATTATGCAGCTAGTTTTTACAATTCCATGGCAGGAACTCTGCTTGCTGTACACAAAGTTTGGATAAAAGCTAAATAAAACTGTATCATTTATTGGACTGAAAACTTGCGTTGTTATACTACAACTATGTAATCAGTCTACATTGTTATCATGAAATGAATTTGTATATAAGATAGTTATCAGTTGATTGTTTGCAAATCCTTCTGGTAGACACGACTGCTGCAATTTCCTAAAAAGTTGATGCAAGTACTTCCCAGCTCATTATCAATTATGATACTTAATGATATGACGTAGGTTTAGGTACTTTAGTAGTTTGTGTGTTGGTTTTCGTATTCTGGGTCACTGTTCTTGATGAAGATTGTCAATATCTGCTTTCTCCAACAGATTTACATGTGGAGTAGAATGGAAAATCTCTTCTACCGTGATAAGAAGTTCTCAATAGAAATCAGAGATTTGACAAGGTAATAATGTTTTCCCTCATGCGCATGTTCTAGGTTTACAGCTTTTTCTTCGGGGGGTGGGGGTGTTAGTAATGATTTGCGACCAAATCTGAATAGTGTCATCTTAGGTCCGGATATTCTGGTGTACTTTATTGGTGAAACTCGTGCTGGGTATGTGGTAGAATTTGCCGTATCTTACTGTATGTTATGAAGACCAAGGCCTCTGAAAATTGTTGAGCAAGTCATCGGTTGAGATCCAATTGAGATACAACAACACGGAATGCGAATTGTGCTCATATGAGTTAGCCAGCCTTAGTCCAGTTGTGTGATAGTGGTAGAGCTGAAAGAATAATCAGATCTGTTTTGTCTTTTATGAATGGCTCTTTGTCTTCTGCGCACCATGTTTCTTGAATTCTTTTCATGAAGTCAATCCTAACTTGAAATCTTGATTACATTTTTGCGCATCAGTTTTGCTACTTTGGATCTAACTAATGTATTCATTATTTTAACATCCTGCAGAGCTGGATCGAACCAAAGTATGAATAGTATATCCAAGTAAGTAAATCCCTATTTCTAAATGTTTAGCAAGATTAACATTATGGATGAGGNAAAATTGAAATCAATTTCAAGACTTTTCAATCTCTCTCAAATTGATGTGGTCCTTTACACAGATGTTAAAATTAATTAAAGAAATTTGGTAATATAATCAAGTTTTGGGCTAATCTGCAGCTGACCAGCTTTCAATATCGGCAAGTTATGTGTCATGGGGTAAGGGTTAGGGTCAGGGTTACGTTTTGGAAGAGGGGTTTTAGGGTATTTTATGGTAAGTTAGGGTAAGTTAGGGTTAGTTAGGGTAAGGTAGGGTTAGTTAGGGTAAGGTAGGGTTTAGTTAGGATATGTTCCCTAGAAATATGACATAAGGCTGGTCCGCTAGAGTGCAGTCGTCCCAAATTTTGTTGTATCGTTCTTGTATGATAACTTGATGGAATGCACTATCGAAAGTGCAAAGACACGGAAAAGAAAATTTTCAAGAAAGAAATGTAATGAAATTATAACAATTTTGAAAGAAAATTTCGAATTTTCTTTCAATTTTTAATGTGATGTTGTCTTTTGCAGATGATATTTCTGAATCATCAAACTGCAAGACACCAACTCAACAAGATGAGTTTGATACAAACTCGTTTACGTACCCAGATAGAGAACCTCATCAGCTTGGTCGCAGAACAATGTCATTACAGTCCGGTGGAGTTGAAGGTGATTATTACAATACTTTAAAGGCGAATTTAAGAAACAATCGAAAGACCTCTGCTGAAATGAGCCCATCAAGTCGAAGAATGATTCCTAATCGATATGTAATTGGTGATTTTGACAGCAGTGGTATATATAGTGGTCTGCGAAATACACGGAAAAACACATTAGTTGATCAATATAGGAATATCAATGGTTCCTCGTCGCTCACGCAAATCCCTAAATTATCGCAACAGTTTTCGAACATGACATCTGCTAGTTGCGATGAACTGGAAACAAATTCAGGTCAAAATGAATTCGATGGAACAGATTATAGTAATTATATTACGCAGAAAACTGAAGAACTTAGGACGCGAATACAAAATTTGAATAATGGGCCTGTTGAGGAAAACACGTTTCACTCCCCACGTCCTGTTCAAAGTCAAGCGTCGGGGTTTGGTGGTTCACTTCTTGCTGGAGCAGCCTGGAGTCAGTTGTCGCAACCATCTATGGTACGCCTTGCACCTGACATTGTGTCACCTTATGAAACTGTGGAAATGTCAAGAGATGATGAGTTATATTACGATGTAGATGAGAGTTACCTCGGGGAGTCAATAATGGAAGATGACCAAGAACGCGAAGAAACATTAGTGTGAGTACCGTACTTGGTCCATAATCATCCATGAAATAGTTTCCACTAATGCTGGGTTGTTATCTGCCCGAATGATGTTTGCGTGTCTTCCAAGAAAGACTCGTTTACATTGAAAAGTTGGTCGACTTTGTCTGGCTGATCAAATTTTGTAGATGAACCAAGGAATGAAGTTAGGAAACAATAACTTAATTTACGTCACAAACTATCACGTACCACCGATGCGTGGTTGGTAGCTGCCCGAGTGATGTTTAACCATCGTCTTTACAAAGTCATTTTACGCTAAACAGAATCCGGCCGAACTGATTATGTAGATGGGCCTAAAATGGCATTTGGGAACGACGACTTCTGCAACCAAAGTTGCAAACATCATTATGACTGGAAAGGTCTTCAGATAGCACTATCGAGTGTTGTGTTTGCAGTTGTATGAACTTTCTGAAGATTTACGACAACTTTGGTTTCTGAACTAAAATAATGGTATAAGAGATATAAAAGTTACAAGAGAGATATGATACGACGCTTACAATGACATCAGAGAACGATAGCATCTTCCAAAGCCGCAAACTAGATTATTGCTGGAACAGGTCTTCCGATAACACTATCGGGCGTTATGTTTGCAATTTCATGAATTTTGCAGAAGATTTACATCAAGTTTGCGGACACTCATCGTTATCAAAGAAGCTTGGCAGCAATCGAGGTGGGTCAGTAATCCTTCTTAACGTAGATTTTGGTTAAGGGTTAGAATTCTATTCCAATGCCGTGCTATCGTTCAAAGATCTGTTATCCCTAGCTCTTCTTTCGGTACGCCATTCAATTACATGACATTGTTTATGCCTCAAGCCTCAAGAGACAGGTTATTTCTATGTAATGTCTGTAGGCAATGGTGAAACCCACCCAAGCTATTTATGGCCCATGGTCCGTAGTCCGCCAAAAAACACTTTGATCTCTGAATCTATGAATTTGGATAAGAATTGGAAATTAGAATTCTTGTCCCCTTTTGTAATTCATTTCTCGCTTGGCATTATTCTTTTCAAAACAGCTAAATTTAGAGTTATTCAAGAGCGGACAGAAAGTTTAATTTTATTCCAATGTTCTCTTGTCATGAGCGTAATTGATTTAAGGACCTCCTAAAGCAACACATGAGGTCGGTAAAGTTTGTAGCAGTTCTTTCGCTGCTAACCTTGGCTCGTTTGCTTCAGACTATAAATGGTTCGTCTGTTACTTTTTGAATTGAAACCAGGTAGAAAGCAGATGCCGCCACGCCATCTCATGGTGCTACCCCAGTCTTAATTTGCTAAATGTTCTCAACAGGATCGCTATTTCACTATTCTTTGCAAAGTCAGATCTAATATTTTGTAAGGACAATGCAGTAAACGTTGATATAACTTTCAGAATAAACCAGAGGATTATATTCCCTTGTATCATGAAGATTTTGGCAAATGACAAACAAACTTTGGTAAATTTAGAATTCCACCTAGCGCAAAATATCATGCGCACTAAATTTTCAGTTGATTTGATTGTCTAACTGTACGGCGTTGTGATCAAAGCGTAAAACCGTTTGTTTGCTAAACAATAAGGGCAATGAAATAATGAGTACAGCAATATGTGCCATGTTTTCTGCCCCGTTGGTGATCCAGCTAGGTATGTATGTAGGATAAAAAGACTTGGAGGAGAATAGGTTAACAAGCAGTTTTATAGCGTAATTTTTGACAGTTTTATTATGTATAATAAGGTAGTAGTGTTGTTTGCACAATAGGATAATAGTGTATGCTTAGACTTGTGGATAGTGGATATTGTGTATATGTATTTAAAGTAGTGTTTCCTGGCAGATGGGCTCTTTTTAGTGGATTATGTAAAACTTAATTTGCAGCTTTCTATAATTTGAAGACTTAACGAAGGATTTACCTTAACTATAACCACCTGTCTTTCTCATTGCTTAAATACAGCCCTGTTGGTATTTGTAGATTTTTAAACTCTAAGCCTGTTAGCCTCGCATAAAGATTCCAATTAGATTTTAGGCCCCGTTCACACTACTCCGTTTTTGTACAAAAACGGAGAGAAAAACATCCGTTTTTGTGAAAGCGTTCACACTAATCTGCACAAAAACGGCACAAAAACGGAGGTTTTCGAAAACGCTGTCAACAGTGGATATCCACAAAAACGGAGGTTTTTGAAAACGCACTGGATTAATGTGAACGCACAAAAACGGAGGTTTTTGAAAACGCTGCAATAATGAACAATGAGGTTCACAAAAACGGAGCAATGTGAACGCACAAAAACGGATGTTTTTCGCTCCGTTTTTGTAATCAAGCAGATTAGTGTGAACAGACAAAAACGGATGTTTTTCCCTCCGTTTTCGTACAAAAACGGAGTAGTGTGAACGGGTAGCTTCGATTCGACAAAAACGGATATTAACAAAAACGGAGTAGTGTGAACGGGGCCTTAGNTTTTGAAAACGCTGCAATAATGAACAATGAGGTTCACAAAAACGGAGCAATGTGAACGCACAAAAACGGATGTTTTTCGCTCCGTTTTTGTAATCAAGCAGATTAGTGTGAACAGACAAAAACGGATGTTTTTCCCTCCGTTTTCGTACAAAAACGGAGTAGTGTGAACGGGTAGCTTCGATTCGACAAAAACGGTTATTAACAAAAACGGAGTAGTGTGAACGGGGCCTTAGTTAGTTGGTAAAACGCTTCTACTGCAGGTATGTTTCAAGCAAAGAAGATGTTTGAAATTTGCTGTGCAAAACGGCTTCAAAAGAGGTATTTATAATTTTCCAGGCCTTCGCCGGCTCAAAGTTCAACAACTTTTACTACTGACTGACGTAAGTGTTTCGTTGCAGCAAAGCCTCCAAATCTTTACAAGAGCTGGTGTAAATGGCTGTTAGCTCTTTCTTCGCATTGAATGGCTTGAAAGGAATGTTAGGTGCTTTTTTGTAATTCCACCATGAGCTATTTTGATATCTTGATTATTTTCAAAATTACAGCGTTTTTCTTTCTTCTGAACAATTCAAATAAATTCAGAAACAATTAGAACATCGTAGCTTACAAGTTAATGTAGTTCTTTTGGTTTACGATTTAGAAATTCGATGACGTTACAACCAGAAAAGTTGAGATATAAACAAACGCGGCAATTTTGAAAGTAATCAAGATATCAAAAGATTTCACGGTAGAATCATAAAAAAGCACCTATAGTTCCGTCCAGTAACAGCCATTTACACCAATTTGTTTAAAAGATTTGGAGTATATGCTGTGCTTCATAAAGTTCTTAACATTTCATCTCAGAATACTGTACCAGGTTAGTCGAAACAATTTCGGTCCTTGAAAAATAACCAAAATTCAAAAATTCAACCAATGTTAAAATTTTGTTTTGTGGTGATGTTTTTGTGGGCAATAATGCACGGTGAAGATATCGTTTATAAGTGTGCTTTAGTCATGACGACATTGAAATTGATTTTTCCTTCGTTCTTACCTGCTCTCCGCCATTGCCAGATCAAATTTTCAAACTGTCTTTCAGTGGAAGTTTGAAAAATGAGCAGCATCGCTGCGCAGGAGCTGACCGTTACAGAGGCGCAAAAGACAATTTGAATTTTTTTTGGCAATGTCGGAGTTTATGCCAAGTTGAGAGCAGGCAAGAACGAAGGAAAATCACATATACAAGGTTTTCATGAATAAAGATAGCACTATGGGCATAGTCAATAGACTATTGACTATGCTATGGGTAAGAATATACTTTACTATATATATAAGCGCCATATCGACAGTGCATTATTGCCCATGATGATACCTCAAAGATCAAATTAATTTTAGCGGTGTTTTCGGTTATCATAGATTCGAACTTTACTCTGCACATCTGCACAATGCCTTTGATCCATGGATTCGAGGTTTTGTCATACTTTTGGTTAGTACTTCCTTGCAATGCAGTTTTGAAGTCACTTTTGCCGGTCAAAAGTTCACTACTTATAGCCTGAATAAAATCTCACCCCAGGCAGTGCTAAAAAGCTTATACAGTAAAAACCCGCGTATAAGAACCTAGTGGATTAAGAACCTACAGGCTGAAATTGTCAAATTTTCAATTGTTTTATAAGAACCAATCAATCCATTGTATTCATTGTTTAAGAACCCAGGCTGACTTGCAAAATAGTAGGTTCTTATACGCGGGTTTTTACTGTATTGAAGTACGAATTCTTGCATGAAAAATGTGACCAAAATATAGAAATCTCAAAATTGGTGTGAACCAATACATAACACAAATCGCTTGAAGAAAGCACTGCTTTTATGTACGAAGTAAAACGAGTAGTGTAGGTTATTCTGATTTTTATGAAAACGGTTTCCAAAACACCTGCATGAAAAGACGACCTTGGTTTGCCGATAATCTGAAACCGTTTTTCGTTATAAGTTACATTAATCTATGAAAAAGAATCGAATCTACAATAGACTATAATTTCTTATCATTGTCGAACGAAATCATCATTATAGTTTCGTCTATTTTTCTGTTATGTATTCAGCATATTTATTCGTAGTTGGTATCATTTATGAGGGGTCTACTATGTTTCTTTGTAAGCATTCTTTCAATGCATACTGTTCAGTTTTTTTAGGTAAAAATTTAATATAGTTATAATTGGAATAACATTATTTTGTAATCACAAAGCTTATTTTGACTTCACCAAGTGTATTCAGCGAATTTTCATTTATAAAAACGAAACACGAGAATAGTTATGCCTCCTTTCGACTGCTTACTTTTTTCTTCAAAGCAAGGACGTAGCCAGAGAGGTGACCCCTCCCCCCGCCATCCAGAGCCATAAATAATTGCTGTCTTCCTCGTTGTATGTCAGGTCTGTTTGGTTTTGTCATATTTCATTGAATATATGACAGATTTACCTCTTCACCTTCTGTCCTCCTCCACCCCCCCCCCTTGAAAATCCTGGCTACGTACCTGCTCGTACCTGCGTTCTTGGCTACGCACATGGCTGCAGAGCTGGGGTACCCTGCGTGCAGACTGTTGGCAGGTTTCTTAAATTTTAGTACTTTTTACTACCAAAGGTTTCTTATGAGTTCGTAAATTTGTGATGCTCTAAATCCAGAATTAATTTATTTTTGTTAAAAGAGCTTCGAAAAATATAAGAAATGGCACTTAAAACAATGTCAAAGCATTTGTCAATATAAAAATTTTTACGAGACCTAGGAAAATTAAAGTTCCAAACTGCAAAAGTTTCTTATCTTTATTGAACCAGAAGTTAAGCCTGCAGCTTCTTATAAGCGTAGGCGTATTTGCGGAGGAGCACCACCTTGGCGACAGACGGATTCATACCGCGATTCAACTTTATTTACATGCCACAATGTCATTTGGATAAAAGAAAGAACAAAGAGCAACAATTATCGTCGTCTGTTGGATAAGCATCATTAAATACCATTGTTTAATTCAAGCAGTGAAAATATGTAACGCTTTATTCATTCACCACAACCATGACAACAAAGCGTGGACATTGAAACGAATTTCTTTGGAAGTTGTTGGGGGTGAGGCAGATCGATAACACGAAGCTGAGAGCTGACATATCTAGGCCTGTCTGATGACAGACAAACGATATTCCTTCCTTGCTGAGAAGACAAGAAATAAATCGGGAAAGAAAGAAAGGGAATCACTGTAATCCAACCAACAAACAACGAGACATTTCTACAAATTCTTCACCGGGAAATATAAAGGTACCTATGTTTATCCATGACTATGGACTATGGTTTATCGTATCGATCCTAATAGCTTTTTCGCATTTTGTCAGATCATGGTCAGATTTTGTCGATGTTGCATGCACTTGCATGCACTCCAAAAGGATTCAGTTTTTAATTTCAATGTCCCTTTCACGAAGGAATGTCTCTGCTGGCGTCTCCAACAGAATATTGAGAAAACGTTTGCAAAATAAGAATTTTATAGTAGTGGAAGGACAAGGACTTTCTTGATTTTGAGAGATTTTTCAAAGATAGCCTTTTTGCATGAAGTCTATTTGATGATGAATTTATATGTCGGAGGTCAAATTCAAATTAATTTATATTCAGCAGTGTTTACAAGGTTTAAATATTAAATAAGATGTTAAAAGATATAACAAAGACATTAAATACATTTTAAATAACATTAAGAGATGCCAAGGGCACTTTGTTGGAGAGGAACCTTAGCGGTTAAAACTCTTTTTCATGAAAATCTGCATTTGGATTTTAGAACGAAGGCGGAAGGAAAACTGTTTTGAAAGGCGAGAACAGCAAAGGGATACAGTATTGTGGGTGGGTGTTTTTTTTTGCATTTTGTTTTTCGTGTTCTGCCCACGTCTTTTTTGTTGGTGGTAGTTGTTTCGTTGCACACAAAGACTGATAAATTTACAAGGAAATTGTATCATAGTCCCTCGACTACAACATGGCATACACCCATTCTTCCTATAAAGAAACTAACGTTTGTAATTTGCAGCTTTAGCCTAATTTTCCCAGGTCTCCCAAAAATGTTTCGAAACAGTGCAGTGTGGGTGTTGACAAATGTTTTGAAACTGCTTTGATCAATTTCAAGATTGTTACTTGTTAATTCTTGTTTTGAGATTTTAATAGGTACTTTTTGAATCCCTTTTAACAAATATATATTAATTCTGCCGTCAGGGCAATAGAAGTTTTAGGAACTCATAAGAAGCGTTTGGTTGCAAAAATGGCCTAACATTTAAGAAATTGGCTACCAACCCGGGAACTGAACTGAGTTTCTTATAAAAATACTTATATTCATTGATTTCGTAGCTCAAAGTATCAACGATTTCATTGCCCTTTCCTGCCCTGTTTGTCCATTATCATTTTGGCATCGCACTTCTATGTTTTTAACATTCTCTTACAACACTTCCAAAATTCCTCGCCAGTCACCAACACACATAAATCATAAGAGACTGTTAACTACGTCATCTCAAATATCGCTAAAGTTTTTTATCTTGTCCAGGCGCATGCTAATTGCTATTGATAGGTGACGGGGGTGAGACACTTTTTGGTTTTTTTTTATTCACTTTCTTTTAAGTTGGTAAATACTACATGATAGCTAAATTGAAAGCTAATTAAAACCAACTATCTAAACTATTTACAAACAACAATTTAATAACAGTAATACTAAAAGTAACAGCAATGCTAAAAGAATATTTGAAAAAGCCTGGCCGTCCGTCCTGGTATATCTTTGGGGCTGCAATTTGGAGTAACAAAACTGCTACAGGAACAATAACTGCTGCGTGAATTAAGTATATTTCTGGGATCTGCATGCCCAAAGTTCAGTGCATATCTCTGTGGGGCCTTTGGGCTGAAGGTGCTGTTTCTGACCCCTCACCTACCAATAGCAAGTCCTCCCTGGGTATGCAAAGCTATGTGAGAACCTAATCAATGAACGTCTGGTTCTAATCTCTATCTCTTAAAAAATATTCAAAGTATTCCATTCTCGTCATTTCTCGAGAGCTTCCTAAATAATCTTGTAGTTTGGAACTGTCAAGATATTGTTGTCAAGATACCGATACCTAACGTAAGGGTGGACTGATAACCTGAATTCCTTGTATTCTTGTATCCCCGCGGTAAACCTTGCTTAACAGGGACTCATTATAAAACAATGAAAAAGCTGACCGTATTTTGTTCATTCATCGATCGAATCATAAAACAAAATGAAAGCATACAGCACGAAAAAGCGGCTCCATAGACATATGACATTTGTTGCTATAACGGAAATAGAGGACCTGGGACACTCGCGTTACGAGAACCCAGACCAAGACTCAGGACAGGGACCCTCACCAGGACCAAGGACCAAGGACGAGGACCCTCAAGCGGACCAAGGACTGAGGATACGGGGAACCAGGACACGGGATCCAGTGCATTTGGCTAACAGGAAACTTGACTTGCTACAATTTTCATTTTAATCTCATAGAGCGAATCTCAGAGAGCGTCGTATTCAGTCGTCTTGGTCTTGGTCTTGCTCTGTCGTTGGAGAGACTTGGAGCAAGTCAAGCAGGAAACTTAAAACTGGCTATCAGTCAGTGGTGGCTTCTTTTGTCAAATATAAGGGGAAGCATATTGTAGAAAAGCATTGCTTACTGCAAAAAGAAATTGCGAGGATAGGAGCAATAATGGGATGTTAATGATTTTTCAAATGTGTCTACTCGTTTTGGCATGCCCTGTAGATAGTTTTGCCATTATTTATGCACGAATGATTTCACCTCATGCACTCAATAGCAATTACCCTGCTGTGGACCAGACCCCCAGACCCGCCTTTCTGGTCCCAAGGTAAATAGCAATTATCTTGAGTTAGACATTTACCGCATTCGCCGCTTCTCTATTTCATTGTACCTGCTCAATTTGTGTGATCGGCAAAGGTGAAAATATGTACCCGTAAAATTAAAAGCATTAATATGCATCGATTACATTTTCTGTCAGACTGTTTATCAATTCATTGATGCGGTATTTGTGTTTCTGAATAAAAGTATGAGAAAATCGAGGTCGTAATTAATTAGTCTACAGCAAATAGAATTTATTATGAAATATTCTTGAATCGGTTTGCCTTCAAACAGTAGCAGGTAAAGCTTATTCGTTTATCTTTCAGTCAATTTTAATTCAGATATTCCACCTAATGTATACAAGTTTCTGGGAATCAGTATTTTTTTTGCAAGAGAAATGCTTTAATAGCACATCACACCCCCTAAACCCAGGGGCAGCGCCAGCCCTGAAAAATTGGGGTGGACAAGGGATAGAATATTGCCAGAAGGTATACCTGATGTTTTTTACATCGTTTTTGCTTAAGAATAAATACCGGCCTGAGAAAATGGGGTGGACATGTCCACCCCCTGGCGCCGCCCTTGCCTAAACCCCCTTGTTATCTCACCCCCATATGTGTTGCTGGATCGTGTATCAATAAAAAGCATCATGTGTTAGCCTCGGAATCAAGTAGAGGAGTTTATGTCTTGGGATGGAAACTTGTCTTGGCCTTAATTAATGTGCTCTATCGGTCTAGCATTCTAGCGTTGTTTCGTCGCAGCAGATCTTGGAATATCAACGCCAGCCAGAAGGTCTTGTTGTATGATACAAACAAAGTATTGTTTCCTATACGCTACCTTCATATATTATCAAAAACGCCAAGAAAATACCTCCTTCTTCAGTTAAATACCTGGGAACCATCTTTTTTCCTGGAAAATTAACATTTAAAATGAGTGAGCTTTAACTCGGAGGCCTATATCCGGAGTATACCCTGGGAACGAGGTTGGAGTACAGCACATTAGACATGGGGTTTGCAAGTTGCGCAATTGAAAAGGACAACTTCATGGCAAGGAAAGCAAATTCGCACGAAAAACAAGAAATCTATGGAAGCCGAAAACAAAAGCAACATTGCGTCGCAGTTGCAGTTGCCGTCTTGGTTTGCTTAAGTCCCTATAGTCGGATCATCGGCCGTGCCATTTGGTTACAAATTGCGACATATCCATAGTTCTCCCAGGCTGCGACGGAAATTTGAAGCATTTCACCTCCTCTTTCCATGATTCATTCTTTTTGCGGTTTGCCAACAAACCCATGCAAAAATTGGCTGGATGAATGTTGGGTCAAATGTTGATTCATTTGGCTTGGGCGTAATCCACCCAAAACCATGAAATGTCTTTTGATTGCTTGTATAATGACTATAATACACATCTGATCTTTTCATCTTAGCGACTCCTTCATCCAACCTTTCTATTGAATTTCAGGTCAGCGTATATGTAAAACAAGTTTTATTTACAAAGTTTCGGTCATTCTTTTCAGCTGCTTATTTGAGAAAATTGAAAGGAAGGTTTGGTTTTTATTGCGACGATAGGATGAGAGCTTATGAAAAGTGATATAATTAATACTGTAGCTCAGATCCAATATCCGAACAGGGCGTACTTTCCGCTTTTTCTAATTGAATCCAAGGACAATTGTTTCTTTCTTGCCATCGAGAATTATCATGTGCATGTGCACATGCTTTTATCATTAACCAAAAGCAAAGCTCTTATCCATACAAGACGAGCCAAGGGGGGACTGGGGCCTATAACCCCCTAACGTTACCCCCTTCCCTAAAAATCTGTCGTCTAGGGGCAACAGCTCTGCCTATATCCTAGCCTGCGTGCAGACTCAACTGATTTATTTTCAGAGAGGTTTCTCCTCCAGTAGAACCCTTTGAAAGAAATCAGTTGAGTCTGCACTTATATCCAGGCAAAAGTTCTATTGACGATGCGCCTTGATTCGGACAGCCACATCAGATTGTTCCGTTCCGTACGCTTATGGAATGGCGATGTAAAGTGAAAATCCTCATTCAAAGAGCTTTAAAGCTTTCTAGCGCCTCACTCAGAGACGTAGGAACCGGGGGGCACTGGTGGCACGTGCCCCCCCAAGATTTTGCAATAAACGAGAAATTGCCCTTTTTGTTTGAGGAAATGCCCCTCTAGCTTAGTGAAAAAAGTGCCCTTGATGTGTCATGCCCCTCCAAGTTTAAGATGCTTCCTACGGCCCTGGCCTCACTGCATCAGGCATGGAAAATTTTGAATATGATTCTTCGAAGTAATCGAAAACAGTGGCGAAGCTGGGTAGAAATAGTAGGTCATGCTCCCTGCGCCAAAATTTTTTGGGCCACGCCCTTTACTTTGCCTGGGAACGCCCTTTAAAAAAAAGATTGGACACTGCCCATTGCTGTAAGGAAAACTCTAATTTTCACAAATTTTAGGCCAAGAATTCTTTTCAAAATGTTACTTCAAATCTGACGTTTCAGAAAAATGTTTTTCAAAAGAAACGATTGCATAAGATCTGAAACTCTAACACAATGCCTACTAAATCTGTCATAAACATTGTTTATTATAGATTTAGCAGGCTTTGTCTTAGAGTTTCAGATCTTATGCAATCATTTTTCTTGCACAGTTGCCAGGCATATTTAGTTCTCAATGAAAGCTCAATGAGTTAAGCTCAAGCCCCACGTCAGGGGAATGCCCATTGCTTGAGTTTTCCTTTTTTAAGCAGAAGGAACCCCACCAGCTCATTGGCAACAGTAAAACTGGGGGTAATCAAACTGCATTAAAATTGATCTTGCAAGAAGATTGGCTGTTGTGGGAGGAAGTTCTTCTGATCAACAACAAATTATGATAATACTGAACAAACAGGAAAGTTCTCTTGGAAAGTTCCTTTAACCAGTAACAAATTAAGATAATACTGCACAATCAGGAAAGTTCTCTTGAAATTTCTTTTACCAGTAATAAATTGAAGCACTTGAATAATGATCTGATTGAATGAATAGATATGATTGGTCAGTAGTTNCTATGAGATGTCGTGCTTCTCCAAACAGAGCATGAGTTAACACAGGGGACCAAGGTATCAAACTGCGGAAAGTGGTAGGTTATGATGTGATGGTTCTATGACATCGATGTGAACGATTTTTAAAGAAATTTTTTGTAAAAATTATTTTTTTTTGTATAACAAAAATACTCATATCTCTGAAAATTGTTGGTCATGCTGAGCATGACCAGCATGACCGCTAGCTTCGCCACTGATCGAAAAATGGATCCGGACAGATAAAATCGTAGTTTATGGTCCATGTTCGCTGTGCGATGCTAAGCTGGCTGAAATTAGATATTTTTCAGCCATTCATAGCTTTAAAGATGCGCCCTGTTTTTAACAGCATGTAGTTGATGTATGATTACGTTAAAATATTATATCGCAAAGGGATAAATAATTCTTGAGCCAAAAATAAGAAACACATTTTGAATCTTTTGATACTAAAATGTGGAAATTTTCATTCCAAGTTAGGAAACTTTCAATATTATTTGCTTAGCTGATCCATGACTATGGCTGATCCAAGTTTCATATAAAAGAATGTGTACGCTATGCAGCAGCTGAAAAAAATCAAAGGACTGGTGGTTTCCTGTGTTTTTCGGTTTTTGTCGGGGTTTTTGTTATTGATGGCATAGCAGTTTATGTTGCATCCTTGTTTTTAATGAAGTGATAGGTCATTTGCTTTGAGAAAAGCATGTTTGCAAAGGGTAGATTTGCGGCGCTGTTTGTTGAATGCAAATTTATGTCGTTGTTAGACTGTGATAAAGTTAGTAATCTTTGATTGTTGTGCAGAGATAAAGCAGAAATCCTACCTGTCACACTGTAGCGCCACCAGTTAAAAGATGCATAGATGAACGAAGTATTGTTGAAAAACAGGTAAAGATAGCATGGATTCTTTTAATCGTAAACAGTCACAGACGGTTAGGCCATTGATGTTACGAAGCCTTGTTTAATAATTTGGCTTTGAAGTGCCGGTTTTACTGAAATATTATTTGCATGTTTTATTTTAAAGGATGCTGCAAATTTGGCTGTCCGCTGAAGATGAATTGAAACACTTTCGCTAGACCGTGGATGTTTGAATATCAGTTACAGCAAAGATCTCTGGTTACAGAAAGAGAATTGGGGTAAGTTGAGTTCAGAGCTAATTCTGGATTTATTTTATGACATATTCAACTGCTCAACTTATATATAGGAAGCTTTGGTTGAAATCTGCGTCAACAATCTAGCAACAACACGAACTATTTTTATGCGAGAATTTTATCATTTAAATTTTTTATTTGAAACTCTTTCGTAGTGACCAAAGTCTCAGTTCGCCAATAAAAATTAAAAACACTTGAGTACTGGAAAAAGGTATGCAAGCAACTTTTTCGTTTTATTTAGTGAATGCAAGTCTTCTTTCGTGTACTGTATCACTCGGTAACTTTCCTGACCTTTAGTCACAGGCATGGTGCCCCGCCGATTTATATGTCTAGAATTTGCAAAATTTCGAAGAAGGTCGAAAGAAAGGTTTGGTATTCAAGAATGAGAATCCAGTTGTCGGTCAAAAATTCAACATGAGGTTCTTTATTTGTTCCGCAGTTCTGTGGTCCGTGATTCCGTATTTGCTTATTTGTTCCGCAGTTCCGTGGTCCGTGATTCCGTGGTCCATCAAAATTCCTGGTTTCTTATGAAGCGATTAGCGATGCCTGTGCTTGCAATCAAAACATCTCACACCTTTATATGAAGAGATTAGAGATTCTACTAAACCCCCAAATATTAGCCTGCGTGCAGACTGCTGCACAGTCCGCTACACAGACAAAGCAACCAACTCTTTGTTCGAAACAATAGTCAAATGAACTCGTCTCCCCAACAAGTCTAGGATATAGGTTTGATGTGGCTTGATATAGTACAAGCCTTGGATAAAATCCAGATACATAAATAGATACAGAAATAGCCTTGGAGAAAATCCTTTCCAACCTAATTATTAGACATTCGAAAGCAATGCGATTTATTTTCTTTCAATTAAAATACCACACCAGTGGGCATGGCAGACAGTCATACAAAACTCATAAAACCCAACTTTTCAAGTGAATTGAATTTGTTTTCTTATCACAATCCCACAAGCCATGGGACTTTGTTTGTAAATACCATTCTGCCACAACTTTGTTTACTTTGGGAGGGGTAGATAATGTTGAGCCAAGATAAAATAAGTCTTATTTTATCTTGGTTGAGCTAATGTTGAGGTGACGAGACGTCAGTTTCGAGTTGTCCGTTCTCAGTTGGCCGTTGCGTTCATCAAATGTTACTCTTGTTTGCTGTCGTTAGTTTTGTCAGTCGCTAGGACACTCTGAAAATGGAGGATGGAATGAAGAAGCTTGGTAAGATTTCTTTTGATTCCTTTCATTTCATTTCTTTTTTTCATTTAAGAATAACGTCTTGTTGCACTACAAAGATACAAAGCATCATCTCCTTGACATCGTCTAATAACAAATAAGGAATAAACGTTTAATAACAAACTTTAAAATAAATAACATTGCATTTATTTAAAATACCCATTCCCCCCTAGTCAAGCTTCCGAAAGGACGTGGTTAAAAACAAGCTAGGTATACTGGAGCTCTGTAAACAAGCTCTCTTGAAAATCCCAAGAGCAAAATAAAACTCCTCTTAAATTTGGTTCAGTGCTGCATGCATTCCTGAATGGTTAACTTTATAGTTAAAATCGAACTCAGATATTCAAACACATTTCACTCAAATCGATGTCAAACCGCTCTAAAATGTTGAATGATTGGAATCTCTTTCTAGAAAACACGACAAAAGGGCAAGAAAAGTGTATCATCTTTTGCAAACTTTCCGCTTTCCATGTTCAATTTCATCTCGCGAAGGTAAAACAAGAAAACCGGAAAGGCAACCAGTGGCGGACACTTTGGCAAATATTGGGGGGTGAAGCTATTGTTTCAGTTGAAAAGTATTGTTTATATCTATTGTTTTCAAACAAAAGATCTTTGTTCTACCCAACATTGGGGGCGACCGCACCCCCTCGCCCCCCTAGTGTCCGCCACTGATGAGACAACCTGAAACCAGGATGGCCAACTAATTACATTGAAAGAACGAGAATTTAGAAAATACAGCAGAATTTCCAGACATTATTTGATTTGTGATCTTATATGCCGCATCAAATTTCTTTGTCACTGTAGCTTCAATTACACAGAAAAATAAGTGAGAATTGCAGAAAAATAAGTGAGAATTACATTGCCTAACTGTTCAGCTTCTTAACTAAAGATTGAGGCAGCATATGTTTAGTTATGTCCTTTTATACCCTGGTTATCAGAGCCACAAGAACTAAGGGACACACTCTTTCTGTTGTCTCTAAATCCTTTTGGCTCTGGTACCCAGGGTAATTCTTCTACTGTCTACATAAATTCGAGTCTTATTTGAACAACCCCTTTTTGGCTTTTCCTTGCACAGCTAGTTAGTTAGCCACCCCCCCCCCCCCTCATCCCTGTTTCAGACTGCCTTTTGCAGTGTCCTTTCTTTACTTTTGCGAGCTGGCTAGTAAGCCGTAGAAATCGCTTTGTTTGAAAACGCTAATCGCCTTGTAATGGCGTGTCAATAAAAATCTTTTGGCGCCTTTTTTTGTATAAAACGACGTCAGACGTCAGGTACCTTGTTTTTCCTTTCACCTGGAATGTAAATGCCAGAGTATGTTAAAGTGTCCCTATGCGGCAGTGTAAACATTTCATGACTGTGAGCTACGTTACGTTACGTCAACGGTATACGTTTCATGACTCTGCAGACAACTACAGGAACAATATACAGTATCAAAACGCCCAAACTTGACATGTACTTGGAAACTTTGCATAAGCAGGAGCGGATCCAGACAGGGTTCACCGGTTTCAAAAACCCAGTCAGATAATTCGTGAAAATAGATCCCCACAAACATATAATTTTTACTGCAATGCAATGACTGAATGCAATACAGTAACATGAATGCAATGAGTTGACCGAGATTCCTTTCCAAACGAGTGCTTGGTGATTGCGGTGGCGCCTTTTTTATGGGATCTCAAGGCGCTGAAAAGAAGCAAATATCTGTTTCCTGATGAACGAATTGCTACACACAGGCTTTTGTTTTGCCCTTTGACTTGTCTCATGGAAACAAAAGCAAACAGANTCAGAAAGACCGTTTACTTGTTCAAATAGATAGCAAAATCTTCGAAGAGTGAACTAGCAGACCTTTGCAAAGAGCATGTGTAATTTTAGTCCGCAAGATGAAGTGCTAAGTAAAGTTAAAAAGAAATTGTCATATTTTGTGTAGATATTGTGCATTTGAAGGGAAAGTCTACCTGCACAGCCCTCGAGACATTGAAAGTATCATTTATTTCTTACAATATATTAGCAAAGAGAAATACTAAAGGAATTGACTAGAATTAGATATCGGATGTGATGCTAAATTGCAGTTGAAAGTAAATCTGCCTGCAGGAGCGGATCCAGACAGGGTTCACCGGTTTCAAAAACCCAGTCAGATAATTCGTGAAAATAGATCCCCACAAACATATAATTTTTACTGCAATGCAATGACTGAATGCAATACAGTAACATGAATGCAATGAGTTGACCGAGATTCCTTTCCAAACGAGTGCTTGGTGATTGCGGTGGCGCCTTTTTTATGGGATCTCAAGGCGCTGAAAAGAAGCAAATATCTGTTTCCTGATGAACGAATTGCTACACACAGGCTTTTGTTTTGCCCTTTGACTTGTCTCATGGAAACAAAAGCAAACAGATGAGATCACTTCTCGTTTCAACAATGTAGGATTTATCCAGCCATGATCTAGCTGCGTCATTATCTGTAGGATTGCACAATTACATCAATTTATAAAAAGTCTGAAACCTCTCATGGACGAGTCTGAAACCTGTCACTGCATTGTTTTCACTGTCGTAAGAGAATCTGAACCCTGTCACGAAAAGTCGGAACCCGGTCAGGAAAAGTCTGAAACCTTTCTAAATTGCGCAATACACGCAACTGCTGGAGTGAGCTTTCCTATTCAAACTCAGTTGAATAAAATGGTCAGCGAGGAAGTACGATCTTGCCTCTTGGCGTTGGAAGTATGTAATTTGAAAAACAGGGAGCTTCTTGGACGAAAGATTGCAGAGGGGAGAGAGAAAGACATGCAGGCAAAGCTAGCAGTCCTTGCGACTGACCCATTCGCAGCAACGATCATCCCACCTCAGTCAGTCTATCTTCCAGCCAAAAGGAATGGGCCTAACATAATTTTACGCGGAGATTCATTCCAATAATCGATTAGAATGAATACATTGAGTTAGGGTGTGTTCATATNGTTTGAAAACGCTAATCGCCTTGTAATGGCGTGTCAATAAAAATCTTTTGGCGCCTTTTTTTGTATAAAACGACGTCAGACGTCAGGTACCTTGTTTTTCCTTTCACCTGGAATGTAAATGCCAGAGTATGTTAAAGTGTCCCTATGCGGCAGTGTAAACATTTCATGACTGTGAGCTACGTTACGTTACGTCAACGGTATACGTTTCATGACTCTGCAGACAACTACAGGAACAATATACAGTATCAAAACGCCCAAACTTGACATGTACTTGGAAACTTTGCATAAGGGTACCGAAACGCATCGTACAAGTGTTAACAGTGGCAAAATCATCAACAACAACAGCAACAACACCAGTCGTAAGAACCAAGAACCTTACAATCTAGCCTGCGTGCAGACTATACTTTTTCATACTATAGGTAAGAACCTATAGTATGAAAAAGTATAGTCTGCACGCAGGCTACTTACAATCATGCATAAAATGACTGATTTAGTCCTTCAATAAATAAACTTTTGCCTTTGTTTGCAATCCACCCTTGCAACCCTCAAAATTAGTGAATATGAAGCAAAAATTTGCTGTAGATTCAAAAGTCATGTCGTCATTTGTCTTTGAACGTTAATTAATTCTTGTTTAATCCATTATTCATCATTTCTCCAGCAAAATCTTTGAAAGTTGGACCTGTAAATCACAAAAAATCCGACAGCAAGAGTAAAAATTCAGACAAATGGCCTTTTGGGGGCGCTTCGCCCCTCCCCCGCCCCTCATTAGCTTGGGCCCTGTTAACAGCATAATCATGACCACCAACAGACCTGACATTTTTTGCACCAGAGTGCCCCCTGTCCTGAAAGCACGTAATTATCTTTCCTGTAATAATGACATTGCGGGGTATGAATAAACCAAATAAACAAATCGATTAAAACCAGAATCGCATTGTCCTTATTTATTCAGGAATTTCAACAGTAAACAACAGCGCTCCTCAGAACATTTGAGAATCAGATCAGCGCCGAAAGACCTCAAATACTGCAGGTTGTTTTAGTCTTATCCAAATAAAATGCAGATACAATAGGATTAAATGGTTTCATGATTTAATGAGCTTGAGACGAATCTGCCAAAAGGATTTGCCGGACTGTTTACATTTTTGATCACTCCTGTCTTCCTAGGCAAAATGTTCAAGACCAAAAGTTGGAAGAAAATTGTGAAGGATAAGTTTACAACATCGGATCAGACTGATGGGAAAGAAAAAGAAGACGACGTTTTGAGCCATCTTGATGAAATCAACTGGGATGTTGAATCTGAACTTGTTATCAAATTTCTGACGCTTCCAAATGCAAGGAATTACACCGCTTTACGAAGACAACTAGAGAAATGCGACGCAACATGGATGACGGAATTTTTAGAACACGATGGACTAGAGATAATGTTTTCTGCTTTGAGGCAGATGGCACAACGGTCGCACATGAAATTTGCAGATGCAGTTTTGCAGCTTGAATTGATCCGATGCATCAAGGCTGTGATGAATTCAAAAGTTGGTATGGAATTTGTTATAGATCATGGAGAGATGGTGCATAAATTGACGCTGGGTGAGTGATTCTACTATTCAATCTGTTAATATTGTTAACATAGTGCTGTTAGAAGCACAGCAGGAGTCCTACAGATAAGATCTTGGACAGCCTGTCTGCAAGGATGAACTCGGGGGCTTAGCTGGGTCACTTTGATCAAGTGGCAAATCACTACAAAAATCTTGTAAATTTTCGTAAAAAATCCTAAATAATCTTTAAAAATCTCAAAATATTGAAAAGTATTGAAAATCTTCAAAAAAACTTAGAAAAAAAATCTTAAAATCTTCAAAATCTCAAAAAATCCAAGAAATCTCCCCCAAAAATGATACATATTCACAAAAGTAATGTACTGGCATCAGCTGGTATTTATAGACAAAATTACCTACAAGTCGCTCCCCTGAAGTTATATGTAAACAAGTTATATGTTACAAGTGAACAACAACAACATGGTCAATTCAATTCAATTCAATGGACGAAAATGAAGATTCTCTAATTTACTGGTGGATCCTATATACTGGTCAATGTCACCAGAGATAAATTTGCGTTCCTTTTGACAGGCCCCACCTATTTCAAAATAGAAGGGGTTGAAAAAGGGGGAGACTATTCCAAAATAGAAGGGTTTAAAAAAGGGGGAGCCAAATAGAGTTTTTGCAGTAGTCATTTCCCATGTAAACACATCAGTCAATGAACAAAAGCCATTAGATCTCACTGTGGATGAGATAGGCTTTTCTCTCTCAGGTTACGTTGAACGGCTTTCACAGAATGCTGAAGGTTTTATTGTTGTTTCATTGTTACGAATACAAGGTTGATAATAAGTTAGCCGGCCACCTTAGCCAACTTGTTTATCTCATGTAGACAGTCGTACGAATCATGCGTAAGGATTTCAGGATCACAACAACGTGATGTCACGATTTTATTTATCAAAAAATCCAGCAAATAACCTTGAGATGAAGTTTTCGGTATGAAGTTTTTTCATTGTCAAATCCAAACTTGAGGCTTTTATTTTCCCGACATTTTGATTAACCATTTTGACACAATTTCTATCAAGTCGTTCCAGACGATTTCAGTGAAGCGCTGCTCATTGACCACTCCCAAATCTTAATTGATCGGATACATAGGATAAATTGATAGAAATCCTCCTACGAACAAAACTGATTGAATGTTGACTGGATTTTGGTTTATGTAGATTGCATTACATTCTTTCTCGTGCAGATCCAAAACCGTTCGCAGAAGCTTTGATAAGAGCCTGTGCTGTAATTCATGTAAAGTTAAACCATTTCATCGCGGAAAAGCAAAACCTAGAGAGGAACATTTATTTCGCTAAATCAGTCATACCCTTTAAAAGTTATGGCTTGATTTTGCTTGGAGCCTAGTTTCGAATTTCAAGAATTTTTGTTCTGCCATGCAATTCAGCCTGAGGATCCTGTTCTAACATGAGTACTGTGGACTCGATTTGTGTTGGCCTAAATGGACAAATGCCGTTAGCCACCTTGTTTGTCTTCATTAGTATCTCTCCCCTTCTGGTTTGCTGTCTGCGGCTTTGCTTGCTTTCATTTGTCAGGGCCTAAATTCAAACTTTTACCGCGCTTTGAAAGTTATGGCCTGAGAACTAGTTCCCAAGACGACACAGTTTCAAGATGAGTCGTTAGAAGGCTGCGTCGTCATGGGAACTAGTTCTCAGGCCATAACTTTCAAAACGCGGTAATAGCTTGAAACGTAGGCCATAACAAACGATAGCAACCAAATCCAGGTGTGATCTTTCAAATAACAAATTAAAATAAATTTGACTTACTCTATATCTTTTGTTTTGTGAGTATTTGCGTAAAACCGTGATATCGTGATGCTGTAAATATCTGTACTGTTCATAACTGCTGATGGGATATTGTCAGTAGGTTTTGTTTTGGTTAATAGATTTTAGAAACATCGAGAAACATACTTGTCACGAAATCAAGTCTTTCAACTTACTCGTGCAATAAAAACACAGCCTTCTTCTTGCATTAGTCTGCAGTAGTCTAGAGCTCTTTTTGTGAGATCTGATGGGAAGTGCTAATGGCATAACTTATTGTTGTCATAAACTCTACATACAAATTTACGTTGTCTCTTGGGAAAATAGGAAGATTAGGTAAAGACTCAGTAAGTATTTTAAAAAGTCATTTTGGAAGGGGAAAGATACAATGTTAAGACCACCAGCCTTAGAAAGTTGTTTGATCAGCAAGAAAAGGGTTGAAATGGGGGAACATTGTTCGTTTATTTACTCGTTTCGATGGCCAAGAATGGTGCCTTACGCAGGACGCAGGAGCAGTACTATGGTTGTGTAAAGATTGCAAGCTGTTTTACATTACCGTTCAGGAGTTTTGAATCACTAATAAAATGTTCATGTTTTGTATATGAGCTGAAGATAACTGCTAACTGTTACCGATAACTGTTAAATAGTACCATTTGAACCTTTTGTGATTTCATAACAACGCCTGTCTTTCATTATCTAACCTTTACTACAAGCCCTTTCCTTTTTTATAGAATCAAATTAGATTAGGTAATTTTCCCAGGCGACGCCCCAGGACAAGAACACTGAAAATTGCTAAACATTCAAAACAACGCCTGTCTTTCATATGAAACATTTACTTTAATCAGCTACAATTTATAGAATTGATAGCCCTTCCCTTTTAATTGAATCGAATTTGATTTAGAAATTTTCGCAGGCGACATCCTAGTATAGGCAATGATGCACCAATTTTTTGGGCAGGGAGGGCAAGAATTGTATACCTATCAGTTGCCCAGTTCTCTTGTCTGCTTCTCTGTTGGTCAATTGTCAATTTTAGTGGGAAAGATCTGGAAAGATCATTAAACTCTGCATAAAACATTGTTTTTTCTCGTGTCTCTCTCGCTTCTGCTTGAGGCCCGTCATATTTGCAATTTTCCAAACTTTCTTTAGGAATCTTTTTCTCCAATGCATCTCCCCCCACTTTATTCTTTTTCACGAGCTTAAGTTGTGACTCACAGAACCAGAAATGTTGTAACTTAGAAATAGATTGTTTTAAACTTGGCCGGCAGGCAGAATCCAGAAAAGTCACGGCTCCACGGCAGCCGGAGGAAGGTTTTTCTTTTTAATGCCATATTTGAGGAAGCTTTAGTAATTTTGTAAGAGACCTAGGACAATTTTCGGTTTTTTTTTCAACATTTATAAATTTTAGGGTTGTAAGCAACTCGAGGAGTTTGAAAAATCTTTTTTTTTTGACTTCATAAAATGAGGAATATTTAACGAGCGAAATTGTCATCTGGAGGAAGGTAGGACCTTTTTCTGGACTCTGACGGCATGCCAATGACATAAAGTAGCCTTCCCAGATACAGTTGTTATAGCTCTTCAATTTTTGTCATGACAGCAATGGACACTTCAAATACAATGATGAAGAAACAGATTCTTGAAATGCTTGCTTCAGTGTTATTATACAGCGAAAATGGTTACCAGTTGGTTTTGGACTCTCTAGACTTGTATAGGGTGAGTACATGTATATAGTGCTTGTGTGAGTATTTGTATATAGTGCAAACGGATCCGTTAGTAGTACATAGAGTAGATCTAAGAGTGAAACATTGGCCATTGATTTATTGATTAATTGATTGATTGATTGATTGATTGATTGATTGATTGATTGATTCAAGGCTTCTGTTCTTTAGACTTTGATGCAATGACGCTAGGCATATTCTGTAGCTAGTTTAAAAACCATTGATGACTATCTATTAATTTGATATGCATCAAGCAATAATTTTTGCAAAGAAAGACATCTCTAACTTCAATTTCAAGAGTACAGGAGGAAAAGAGCATTGGTTACGTTGGTGTGTAGGATTCCTTTGGACTTTGGTGTTATTGTAGAACATGACCACGACCATCATCGAGGAAGGCAAAGCATGGAACTAAAATGTATTGGTAGATCAACAAGATTTTACTCATCCTTTTTGACGCTTTTTACTAACATCTTCAAAGGAAAATCGCCATAACTTTAGAACGGTAAGGGCGATTTTAATGTGATGCATCCTCGCTTGGATTTTAGCCCTTCCATGGAAACTGGTTGGCAATTTACAAGCATTTATCTAAGCAAATGCCCTTGCGTTATGACTCACTTGAAATCTTTTATTGTTGTAGGTTGAGAAGAGTCAACGTTACCGCTTCAGTCTTATGGTGAATGAATTGAAAGATTCGGATTTAACACAATACCAAACAACATGTCTGTCCTTTATTAATGCATTGCTCGTTGCAACTGAAACCTTCGATGATCGGGTTCACATCAGAAATGAATTCATTGGTAGGTTCCTTTTACATTTACATTCAAGTCAAATGGCGGAGATATAAGATTAATTAAGTTAAGGGTCTGGGCAATCTAGATATAGCCTATTGTATTCCATTGTATTTGATAATCTCAATAGATGATCAAAACAATAGGACAAATAGTGGCGTGCGGCCTTCTCTTGTTTTATTTTAAAACTTGATTGCTACATGTCCGTCATTTGTCTTTAAATGCAAAACATTTTGAAAATTTGATTTCGGACAAAGTAGTTTTGGACAAGAAATTTTCGTACGTTTTTAGAGAAATTTCAGATGACCTTGAAAAATGATCTATTTACAGTTTACAGTGCTTATTTTTTGATAGAAAAAATCGTTGCAGATCTGACTTTATTTTGAGTTTTCAAAGGTGTCCTCCGACATAAATTTCCATTGAATAATCATTGTTGAAGATGATAGGAATAGCTGCTAAAATTCAAATTGATTTGTTGGAATAAATGTATTGTTGTTTCACTTTCTTGGCACATCCTTTTTCAATGAAAAACGTTTCATACGTAAAACATTACGTTTTTAAAAATTTAATTCTTGCCTGTGATTTTTCTGTTCTGCAAAAATTTTGGACGGTAAATATATTTCAGACCATAAAAAAGTTCGGACAAACAATTTTTTTCAAGCGTCCGATTACATTAGTATCGAAAAAGTGTCTCAATTACATCCATTTTCTGTGCATCACAAAGAGACAAAACTAACTGTCTACTTTTGGAGTCTGACATGCCAAAACCAACCTGCCACAGCTAGCAGTGTTTATACTGAGAACGGGGGTCATGCTTTTGTTTTCTTTCGCAAAATTTACCAGAGCTGGACGCTCGATCCACACCTCTTTTCTGGCAAATAAAATGGTATATGGCAGTTCTAGTTTTATGCAGGTTTTGTTATGTGGTAAGCTTGCGGGCTTTAAAGCAACTGGAGTTTTATTTGTGTTATTAGTTCACGCTCTTGCGTACGTATCCCTTGATACTGCTATCATTTGATTAAAGACAGCTAGGAGTTGCGCTTTTCTGTATGAATATCTTGTGGATTAGTTGACGAATACAGAGTATCACCAGCGATAGAATATTACGCGGTTATCTTTTGAGAAAACATAATATTTTCATTTCCTTTTTTGTACTTCCAGGACTTGGTCTTTTGGAGATCATTAACAAAATACAGTAAGTTTATATATACTCTTTTTCTTTGTGTTCCAAGAGCAGGGACCAGATAATTGAGTCAGAAAAACGAAGAAATGCTTTTTTAAAGAATTTTAGTTTTAGTTGAATGTATGATGACCATTTCAAATGCACTTAGCAATAAATCAGTAATCAGTCCAATTGAAAGACGTTACACAGACTGAATACCGGGTGAATCAGAAAAGTTTGGACGTTTGAAAAATTTAGCAAACTTTGGTTTCGCTTCTTATCTTTAAAATGCGTTCTTTTTCACTAATACCAAAGGCTAAATTATTTTAGCAATAACAACAATCATGCTAAATTATGCATAGGATTTTGAAATGACTCTTCTAACTTACTAAATTTGACTTTGTAAAATATTTAATGTTTTCGTTTATTTCTTAACTCTGTAAAATCAACTTACATTTACTTTTTAGAGTTGAAGAGCCACACTTGTAGTGGATATGCTCATTTATGCCATATAATAATAATAATAATAATAATAATAATAATAATAATAATAATAATAATAATAATAATAATAATAATAATAATAATAATAATAATAATAATAATAATAAAATGATAACTTGAAAATCCTTATTTTAAGCCATAGGCTTTTTGAGACAACATAAATCTTACCAAGGATTCTTCATTATACGATTTCACATTAACTTCGATTCTGTCATGCTTAACAAGATTTATTTTTGGCATAATCAATTATGTTGAAGAATTCGAAAAATAGTTGAAAAGATGGACCTGTTCAAAATTCTGAGAACTTCACAATTTTGCTAATTCAAAGCTGCTGATAGGATTATGAATATCCCTAAATTTAGTTTGATCTTTGATGCAGCACCTGAAAAAGAAAAATCGAACGTCAATAGACGATTGCGCTAAAAATGGCGTCAGGGAATTTTTTACCAAGATCCTTTGCGACTGAAAGAATTTCGATTTCTTTGATTGGTCGATCTAGCATGGAGCGCAAAGGATGATGGTAAAAACTTTCCTTGAAGCGCAATTGTCCATTTTGATTTTCTAATTTCGGTAATTTTGCAAACGTTGGAACCTGTTTAACTCACTCGTTAAAATGTTCATTTTTTAGTCATTCTGAAAACGACGATCATGATCTACGTATACAACTCGATGTATTCGATGAACAGAAACTTCAGGATGATGACGAATTGACGGGGGAAGATGGCGTCGACCTTAACAATCACATTCATGTTTTCAACGCACTTTTTGTAGAGGTATGGTTTGCTTTCATTGTTATCTAAAAACACATTCCTTTTCTTTTAATTTTGAAATGTATGATACAATTACTGTATGAAGTGGTTAGAATGTCTTGCTTTATTTCGTAGATAGCCGATAAACCACAAGCTGTCAATCTCCTTGGAATACTACAGACGTTACTTGCTATTGATCATGACAATCCACTAAATGATGTACTTTGGCAATCCATTGAAGAAATTACTCGCAAAGTCGTAATTGCATCTGAAGAAAGAGAAATCGAGAAAGTAAGAAAATTTGCTGAAGATGGAGCCATTCCTGGGGTTAAATCGATTGAAGTGCAGACTGAGATACAAGGGACGAAGGACGTTCCATCAAAACATAATGATCGAGTGCAAACAAAAACAGAAAGTATTGCTATACAAGTGGATATCATCAAACCAGATACAAAAACTTCTGACACGCCACAGCAAACATCACAAGAATCAGTAGCCCCAGCTCCAGCTCTACCCCCTCCTGTAGGAACTAGCGCACCACCACCGCCACCACCACCACCGCCACCACCACCCCCAATGTATGGCGGACCCCCACCACCACCACCACCACCACCCCCACCCCCTATGATGGGTGGTGGCCCTCCACCTCCACCGCCACCACCTCCAATGGGAGGTGGACCACCACCACCACCGCCACCACCCCCTATGGGTGGCGGCCCTCCACCACCACCTCCACCACCCCCTATGGGTGGCGGCCCTCCACCACCACCTCCACCACCCCCTATGGGTGGCGGCCCTCCACCACCACCTCCCATTGGAGGAGGCCCTCCACCACCGCCACCTTTAGGAGGTGGTCCCCCGCCTCCACCATCTTTCGGAGGTGGACCACCTCCACCTCCTATGGGATTCGCTGGAGCACAAAATCAATACGGTTCCAACGTAGGGCCACCGGTTGCACCGAAATCGAAAATGAAGAAACTTCAATGGAGCAAGATTCCACCGCATGCTTTGCAAAGAAATACGAGTATCTGGAAGAAGGTGACTGAGGCTGATGGGGTCAGTCCAGATTACATAGCTGGGGAGGAGATGTTTAAGCAGAAAGTAATTGAGAAGCCCAAGGAAAGTGAGCAGAAAAAGAAGGAGCCCAAAGAGGTGAGTTAAGATGTGTATTTATTCTATTAAGCTTGGTTCACACTAGAGTAATAGATTAAAAACGCATTGGAAATGTATTAGAAACGTGACGGAAAAAAGTTATTTTTGACTCAAATTGAGATTTCGTTTGAATCTCCTAACGCATTGGTATGGAATCAAAAAGTTTTCATTCCATTTTAAGCGATAACTTATCATTGAGAATGCATTTAAATTCAGCATTGCGTTATCCTAATCTAACATATTTTTACTAGCCTGCGCGCAACCTCAACACTCCTCCGCCAAAGTATAGCGGAGGAGTGTTGAGGCTGCGCGCAGGCTAGTTTTTACTCTTGTGTGAACCAAGTTTTAGATTCATTTACTTCTTACAATTATTGTTATAATTGTTATCATTGTTGTGATCGCTATTGTTGTTAAATTATTGTTTGTTGCCTGCGTTACTCGCTTGAGAGACACGTTTCTCTCCATTTTGAGACGAAAATATGCTCCAGTCGGTCGTGAATATTAAACCAGTGATATGATTGTCTCTATCAAATTTTCTTCAACGTGTAGCTGAAAGAATAATTTAACTCACATCCCCTTGTTTATGGTTTTGCTCAATTCCTGTAATCGTCATAAAATTCATTCCTCAGACTTTTAAGAACAGCGAAATAGCAAAAATCCTTCAGATAACAACTTCCTTTATCATCGAGAACGAAAGCAGAATTTTTTTCTTTTGCATGAATATGGAAAGAGCTAAAAGCATTTTGATTCTCGAAAAGATTTCCCTTGATATTTGCAACAACGAAGTAGTTCTTCTATAACTAAACTGAGTTGTTTGATGTTGTACCGTATGTTACTTACTTATTATACTTAGAACACGTTGCTTGAGTCTACGTCAAGTTTGGCAAGAAAAATTGCTTTCTATCTTTATCATTTGTCCGAAGCTCTGTTTTACTGAGCAGTAATGCGTTTTATATACCCGGGTGTATCAGAAAAAACTGGCCACTTGCAAAGCGCCTCTGCAGTGGCGACTTGAGTCTTACAAATTTATGATATTGATTTTCGTAATCCATAAGCTTGAACTTAAACTTTGATGTATTGCTTTTACCTATATCTGCCAATGAAATGGATTTGTTGCTCTATGTTACCCAAATTTGTTGACCGGGCGATGACAGACGGTCTCGATTTTCTGATACATCTCAATTCCTTAAAATTCCCAAACAATAAGTTTGTTGTTGTTTTTGTTTGATTTTTCAGAAAAGTAGTATTCTAAAAGGCTAGAATTAATTAATTTTACCTTGCATTATTGATTTGAGCGTTCATGATAGCATATTTTTGCCCCTAAAGAATGCTATTTGTTGACCATGTTTAAACAATGTCTGACACATTCTAAACTGAATTTGGTGTGTTCAACGAAAAAACATTGCCGCAAGTAACTCAGATTTCTAGAACAGGCGATGACAGAGGGTTGTTTCTTGGAGAAGAGTGACTACAGAAAAGATATCGATTATCTAAACTCTATGGTTGATAACATTTCACTTGGTCCTGTCTAATACAAACAGCAACCGTCAATCAGTTAAAAATTCATTCATTTGCAAACGCATGTCCATCGTTTGCTATGCATGCTCTGCATCGGTCTCCCATTGCATGGAAGGCTCTTCTTATCATTTCGTTTCCCATTGCATTGCACTCTCTTCTTATTGCAATTATGGTCTAATTTATTGGGTTGATGATTCCTTCGTACATTCAAAATGATCATTTTCCCAATTCAGGAATAGATGCCTCTTTCTTAAAACATGGTCGAAAAATAGCATTCTTTAGGGGCAAAACTATGCTATCACGATTGCTCAAATCAATGATGCATGGTAAAAAACATTAATTCTAGCTTTTTAAAATATTACTTTCCTGAAAAATCAAACAAAAACAACAACAAACATATTATTTGGGAATTTTAAAGAATTGAGATGTATCAGAAAATCGAGACCGTCTGTCATCGACCGGTCAAAAAATTTGGGTAACATAGAGCAACAAATCCATTTCATTGGCAGATATAGGTAAAAGCAATACATCAAAGTTTAAGTTCAAGCTTATGGATTACGAAAATCGATACCATAAATTTTTAAGACTCAAGTCGCCACCGCAGAGACACTTTGCAAGTGGCCCGTTTTTTCTGATACACCCGGTACTATACATATCATCGAATTAAATTTTGTCTTATAGTCATTAGATGGTGCCAACGTCCTTAGCACTGCATTTCTATTTAAATAAAATTATGTTTATTTTCAGATATCGCTGCTTGATCAGAAAAGAAATTTGAACATCAACATTTTCTTGAAGCAATTTAAAACGTAAATTATGTTGCATACTTGAAACTATCTATACATGCTTCTATATCTTCCCGTTTTACCAGATTTGGTGAATCAGTGTTCGAACCCTAATTTCTTCGTTTCAAGGTAGTACAGATTGCTTTGTGCCTAACGTACACCCTGTTCATAACACGGAGAGGGTCGCAAAGCTGACATTTTTTGCGGCTCTAAACTTCCTGCTATTTTTTCTGAGCATATAACCGCGTGAAAGAAATATGAATTAAATCGTTTTTCAGTCTCACCAAAAGACTTATTTTCTCAAAAATACTTTCCGGGTACTAAGTTGGATCTCGGAACAATATCAAGATTCGCATGATACCATAGGTCTTATTTGTTCAATTTCATAGATTTCAGGATACTGTACAATGTCAAAACAATTTGAACGACTGGGGAAAATCAAAGCTGCAAATGACAGACGTTTGTTAAGATTTAAACTCAGATATCACAGACCTTAGTTGTTCGATTTCGTAGATGGCATGATACTGTACTATGTCAAAACATTTTGAAAGAGTAGGGAAAATTAAAACTGTAAATTACAAACGTCTGTTAACATTTCAACCCAGCTATTAGAGTTTCTTAATTTGTGAAAACTCATACAGTTTCGTAACAGTGGTTTCTTGTAAAAAATAGTTGTGAATAATAGTGCACAGGTTAAAAACCAAGTCGCTGCCTTGTGTTTGCAAGATGAATCAACTCCTTTGCCAAGTTCATGTTCAAATTAAATGATTTTTCGATCATGTTATATAGTTTTATTTTTATTTTAGTCCCATAGATAAGATTTTTCAGCTGTTGAAAGATGGGAACAGCGTTGAATTTGGTATTGATCGACTGAAGTGTTTGAAAAAGATGTTGCCCGACAGTAGTGAGGTAGGCTCCAATTTTCAGTTTTCAGCTAACCAGTCCTATTGTTTTGGATCGTTTTCGTACAATGGGATGATTCGTTATTCGTACAATGATACCGGGTGAGTCAATAAAAACAATCCCCGTTTACAAGGCCACTGCTCCCTGGATGTTAAGGCAATAATATTGGCAAATATATTATTTAATGGTGGACATTTTCAAATAGATTTTAAAATTTACCTGACTGAAATCGGCTTGTTCTGAAATTATAAGGGATTTTCTCGAGAAAGCCCATTTACGAAACCTTCAAAACAGGGGCTTTCTGGAGAAAATCCCTCATAATTTCAGAACGAAGTGGCCGATCTCCGTCAGGTAAATTTTGAAATCGATTTGAACATTTCCTCCACTAAATAATATATTTGCAGTAGCCTTCCAAACGGGGATTTTTTTTTTTTACTCACCCGATAGTATTATAAAGTAGCTGTTACTACCAGCAAGGGAGTACTACAACCATAATTTCTTCGTCGAATAGCCCTTGAATTAGCACAGGCGTCGAATTTTTGCAGAACTTTAAATTAATTGTGTGAAATATTATTGCTCTATTCTTTCAAATGAGTTGCTCGAAGGGAATTTTAGGTAATCCGCCATGATTCTGAAGAGATCATTTTTGATATTATTGTTTTTGGAATTGCAGCGTTTTTTATATTTCTGCTAGTTTTGAATTTGTGGCGTCATCAAATTGCTAAATCGTAAAACATAAAAACGCTGCAATTCCAAAAATAATGACCATTTCAAAAATGCGCTCTCTGTGATTATGACAAATTACATAAAGTTCCCTTCGAGCAATTCATTTGAAAGAATGGGGCGATAATATTTTACATGATTAATTTTAAAGTTCTGCGAAGATTCGAGGCCTATGCTCATTGAAATTGGCTACAGCTTTAACACTGATACATAGTTGGTGGCCTATCGCTTATATTCGCTCGTAATATACACTTCATGATTGGTAGAACTTAATTTTGGCAATATCCATCAATAGACAATAACGCTAAAGATGGCGGCTCAAAAAAGACTCTGTTGTGTTTTGCTGCAAAGCATGCTGGTAAAAAGCTCCCTGACGACCACCTAACGATGTAAACATTTCGGTCTGCCGTTTCGACTAGCTAGCTTGAATTCGAATCGAACTTGAGTTCGAATGCAACATGGTTCGAAAGGAAACCTTTCCAAAGCAGAAAAAGTAAAGTTTGATTCGAATTGAAGTTTTAATTAAAGATTCGCGTTCGAATTACAAAATTTTCCTATTTGTTTACATTGATTACTTGTTCCGAACTTTTTGCCGTAGCTAGTTAGTCGAAACGGCAGACCAAAATTTGTATGTCGTTATGTGGTCGTTAGGGAGCTTTTTACCAGCGTGCTTTGCGCGGCCGCCATCTTTAGCGTTATTGTCTATTGGTCCACCGACATATATTTAATAGGAAAAATCGGCGTTCGATTCGCTTTCGTCTACAAACTGTATTTCTCAAAATATTTCATAACTAACGGACTTTTTTTCGTCATCACAAATTATTTCATAGCATCGATTGTCCTTCGTTTCTAATGTCATATTTAAATCTTTTCGGGAAATGGGATATATAATCAATTTTGACTGATATTTCCTGATAGCAAACTTTATATTTGCGTTTATTCCTTATCAATANAATGAGCATGTAGATTTGGATTGAATTGAAGATATAAATTGGTGTTTAAATTGAATGAATTTCGTTGAAGAATTGAATAAGAATGCATTTTCATGAGCAATTGAATATATATTTCAGGGTTTGAATTATGCTACAAATAGGCAGCCATAGCAGACCAAAATTTGTATGTCGTTATGTGGTCGTTAGGGAGCTTTTTACCAGCGTGCTTTGCGCGGCCGCCATCTTTAGCGTTATTGTCTATTGGTCCACCGACATATATTTAATAGGAAAAATCTGCGTTCGATTCGCTTTCGTCTACAAACTGTATTTCTCAAAATATTTCATAACTAACGGACTTTTTTTCGTCATCACAAATTATTTCATAGCATCGATTGTCCTTCGTTTCTAATGTCATATTTAAATCTTTTCGGGAAATGGGATATATAATCAATTTTGACTGATATTTCCTGATAGCAAACTTTATATTTGCGTTTATTCCTTATCAATATTAACCAAGGACTGGTGAAATCTCACGCTTTTTACACTTTCCCAAATTATCCTTGATGGAATACTTTTGAAAATACCGCACAACTCTCCAGTTCTCATGGATAAAGACACCGGTAGACTCAAAGGAGATTTAAAAATTAAAGTACTTTATGTTTGCTCGGACAGGGGTAGTTATCTTTTCAAATTTTTACTGGATACTCTAAAAACAAAAAAGCTAGTCCTTACGACATAAGCAAGAAGGGCCCTTTGCCAGTGACTAAAACTAGCTGTAGCTATTGCAAGGTTGTGCTACAAACTGTTCTTTCTTCGTGAATTATCCCTCGAATTTAGATGCAGTTTCCTTACACGTTTTTTGTGTCCCTCTGTGAATGAAAATGAAATACACTTGTTTGCTTATAATCGAAGCACTGAGAAACTATTTATTATTCTTTTATTATTCTCCTTTTATATTCTGCAAATATTATTCTTCTCGGGTTCCTTTCTGAAAATTGTCAAATTAAATTGGGTTGCATTTTTTGAAACACCCTGCATCATTATTTTAGGATACTTATCACTGGGATGGACAAATGAACTATTGGTCAATATCTATATAGCAACCACAGGTTTAAATTTTGGTTGGCCTTTCAGCTGCCTTTTTTAATGGACGACGTTCTCTTCGTCTTAGATTGAAACATTTAAAACATTTGACGGCGATAAAGCTAAACTTGGCAATGCAGAGAAATTTCTCATGGGGCTGTTGGCAGTTGAAAGGTATGTGTTATTTAGAAATCAGCACATAATTGAAACGAGATGAGGCATTTCAAGTCCTGCAAAGGTAATCCCCCAGAAGTTGCCACATGTTTGCTAGGATGCGTAGGATTCCAGTGCCGGCCTTTATGATGCTGTTGTGGGCAAGGCCGTAAAGAAATAGCTTCATGGAGGGACGTTTGTTCTCCAAAGAATTGAGAACACAAGATCTGTTTTATGTTGTTGTCATAGTAATTTTGTTTCAGAATAATCCAATGGCGTGGTGATTATGATTTGGCCATCTTAGGCTTTTGTGTCAATGTAATTCCATTGACTTTACTTCTCTCCGCGCCAACAAACAATAAATCATTGCAAAATAAGCAATAAAATCTTTCAAAGTCCATACCTGCTTGCTCTGCCCAATATTGAAATTTTTTGTGCTACGTTACCATGCAATAAAGTTTGAAAGAATTGTACCGATCGACGTTGAAGCTGTAGCTGGGAATCGAGAGGGGAGCAGAGATCCATGATGAACAGATTTTGATTTCTTGTGCCGACAGTTTGGGAGAGGATTGTAGTTGTTTTATTTAGTCGTGCTTTTTACCGCCAATCCCGTACTGCATAACAAGGACAGATTTTGTAACACAATAGCAACAGTTGCTTTTGATTGACACCGCAATTCAAAGCGATTAGCGATTGCAGACAAAAGAAGTTCTCTCAACCAGTAATTCAAAACAAACAAAGCCGCAAAAGTTGCTGTGAAACCAGTCGGGCAAAATGTCGCCTTGTGCACGCGAAAGATGGTTTTTAAGAGAAGACATGGGCATATATCGAAAGAAGAAGGATATATCTAAACATCTGCCTCGGGCATTTTATTTGTTTGGTTCAGAACCCGATTGGTAGGCGATTCAATTCTTGTATTTTTTTGGGTGTAATTAAAATACTTACTGCTCAGCTTCTGAGCCAAATAAAAAGAATGCCCGAGGCAGATGTTTAGATATATCCTTCTTCTTTCGATATATGCTCATGTTTCCTCTTAAAAACCATTTTTGGAATGCACAACGAGCAAGCTAGCTGCCTGGGTTTCATAGCAAATTTTGCGGCTTTGTTTGCTTTGAATTACTGGTCGAGAGAATTTCTTTTGTCTACAATCGCTAATCGCTTTGAATTGCGGTGTCAATCAAAAGCAACTGTTGCTATTGTGTTACAAAATCTGTCCTTGTTAGTACTGCATATCTTCAATTCAACCCTTTTCCAATCTTACTGGAAAACTTTCCTGTATTTTTCAGGCAGGCGTTCATGTGAAATCATGCAGGATATCTGCGCATGCAGCATATCAGAACTTTCTCTAATCATATAATTTGGGACTTCTCGCCTGAAATTCATTCAATTTCTATCTAATTTCTGTAAACTTTCCTCTTTAGGTATGAACTGAGACTGGATGGAATGATTTTCAAAGAAGAATTTACATCAAACAAAGAAGCATTAGAGCCAAACATTCGCGTTCTGAAGAAAACTACCGAAGGTAAGATTCCAGGGGGTGGGCATCTTTAGATATCGATTGATCAGGGAACCCAGAACCTATTCCAAAGCATTTTTTTCTAATAAGCAAAATGTTTTTGTTTTCTGAAGGCACAGTCACATTTTTTTCTGGCATTTTCCCCCATTCTTGCAGCATCCAACAGTTAACAAGTTGTTAGCTTGCTTTCAGGATTGCATATTTACAGTTACATATTTACAAATATTTAGCTGTAAGAGCTACTACTATAAATAGTTCTTCGGGGCACATACGCTGCTGCTGTCAGCCAGTTGCTCCGAAATCATCTCTTCAACATATTCAAATACAACAACATCGAAAGTATCACTTCTGAAGATAAGTTCTTAGAAATTTGCGACAACGAAAAGGCACTTTGAATTAATTGGAAAGATAATGAGTTATGAGGACTGGAACTATCATTAAGCATACTGAAAGCTATCAATCATGCACTGGTCACATTATGAAATGTTTCATATTCGGTCTGTATATCATTTAAGAACCAACGCAACAGTAATTTCGTTTATTGACCTCGTTTTGAAAGCGAGAACCTTGTTTTGAGGCTGTCTTGAAGTTTAGCAACACTGAAAGACTAATCGGGTATTTTTACCATATTTCCTACGCATTTATAGTGCCATTGTGGTAATGTTGTTTTTACCTGTAGCTTGGCACAAGCAAACTATTTGCTTGCACCAAGGCTAGTTAACCTGATATTTGGCTGATGGAAATCTGGAATAGAATATTCGATCAATACTTATATGATATAATTACAACTTTATGTTACTTTTTATTCAGACTTGTTGTACTCTGATCTTCTTCCTGAAATATTGAACGTCATTCTGCAAGTGGGAAACTTTTTAAATTATGTAAGTATTGTACCAGTGTATTGTATTTAACTTTACTTCCCTACTCAGTTTTTCAGATTCAGCATGTTCAATCTCTGATCATACATAACAATTTTCTGAGTGGTAGTACTTTATTTTCATCTTCACATAAATATTGCGGACTAAGGTACTGTAGGTCTTGATCTTTATCGACGAATTCATCGATAAAAATCCCGTTGGAAGCATTTAAAATGAGCAGTTATATTTTTGAAATGCTTTATTGCTATTGTGAAACTTTAAGCATATCTAGCAATACCATGAAAGCTCTATAAGGCTCCAGGGGGTATTTAATTTCGGACACTCCAGAGGGGGGCTTATTAGAGGGGGGGACTTATTCAAAGTCAAATGACAAGGCTATAAACGATAGCTTTTTTATCTTTTACCTCATATTTTGCGAAATCAACATACACTTTTATGAGTCGAATACACAAATTCAACGTAGTTTTAATCCCAAACCATATCAAAATTGACATCCAAGCTTGTTTTAGTTAATAAACCAAACATCTTTGGTATCCTTTCGCGTTTCATATAAGTGGGGGGTGCTTAATAGAGAGGGGGCTTATTTAATTTTGACTCAGAAGGGAGGGGCTTATTAGAGAGGGGGGCTAAATAGAGCTTTTATTGTAGTATATAGAAACTTCGGCCCCGCTCAACCTCCTTATTCTACAACACGCAAGGCATTTTGGGATCACGCTTTCAGGCATGCCTGAATGGAGTAGGAAAGGGGGTGGTCATCGTTCCGGCGCTCATAAAATGGGCTGCTATTTTTGTTTTGGGATTGTTTTACCCTAAAGGCTGATTTCCAGTCAATGGAATTTTCCGAGCGGGCGGATTTTTACACAATCAAAAATCATTCAACCTTAAACTTCTATTCAATTACAAAGCGACATTTTCTCTCATAGACAATAGAATTTCCACCCGCTCGGAAAATCCCACTGACTGGAAACTGGCCTTAACGGTTTAAAGCTCTGTCGCACTTAAATGCATCTTTTCTGGCTTCTCTGAATACTTTGTCCCATTTTCTATTCAGGGATCACATGCTGGCAATGCTCAAGGCTTCAAGATCAATGCGTTGTCGAAACTGACGGACACAAGAGCAAACAAACCACGAATGAATCTCATGCATTATATTGTTCAGGTATGTTTACATACAGTGTACGGTTAGAAGAGGGCCTAACTACTCAAAAGAAAGCAGGCATCGATTTGATCTTTTGCGCTTTCATTCTTCTTCCAGTGCTGAGTAGTTTCGCCCACTAGGGCATCTTCAGAGCAACTAAATAAATTTAACAAGTTATCCTATATTTATAGTCAAAGAGATTAACAATTTAATTAATGTCCATATAAGGTTTTCATATAAAACCTTTAAGTTTCATCCTTCTATGGTTGAGTTTCTTGCTGTTGTTGTTGTCGTTGTTCTTCGTTTTCCTCCGTTCTGGGGTCTCATTGATGATGTTGATGATGATGACGTTCAGGTATGTTTTATCCACGGTTACTTTCTAACTGACTTTGGGATAAAACAGGAGAGGTGCACATTTCAAACCTACTGAAAAGATAAATGAAAAATGTAAAGGTATTGTCATTGACCCATCACAAGACTAGAGATTTCTTCCTAAAGTCTTATTTGCTGGCAATGTTTTATGAATCTTCCAACACAACAATTAGAGTGGTATTGTATGTGTTTTAGTGATAAAACGAACTGAATATTGTTGTTTGCTCTCAGGTTGTCGAGAAAGAAAAAGAAGAGTTACTTACATTTCCAGAGACCGTTCCAGACATAGATCGAGCTTGTAGGTAAGGATGTCGCTTTTGTAAGTTACTCAATTCATTGCCTGTGAATTTATTTGCTTTGTCAGATGTTATGATCATTATTCACTCATGTACTGATGTCTCATCGTCATCGTCATCATCATCGTCATCATCATCATTAATTTTTTGACAGAGTAAGGCCTAAACGTATAATGGGGAGCCTGAGACCAATAAAGCCTTTTTGCGTCCTCCTTCATTTTAACAATATTCCAATTTACAACTCTTTTAGGCTGACAATCGATTACTTGGAAGGTGAGATAAAGACGATGAAGAAAAATGTCGAGAAGCTACAAAAGGGAATCAGCAAAGCAGATGAAAATATCAAGGAGCAATTTGAAGCAACTATCAAGGTTTGATTCGTTTAGTTCTTTGGACTGAATTGGGTTGTTACTTATTTAAAATTGATGGGATATCCTTGCCTTCTGGTTCTGATGAAATTATAGCGAGTAAAACCGCTACATAATTTGAAGATAGTGTAAGCTTCGAACTCATTCTTATGTCTGATCGACAATGTTCAATTTTCATCAGAGATAAATGAATTAAATAATTGTTTGAGCATGTTAATCTTAAAAAAAAAACAATAACGTTCATCTAAGAAAGGTGTGAGTATTTTTGCGTTTGTGACGATGATTTTTTAAACGGCTCTATAAAATCCAAGGACTGTAAGATGCTGGTAATATAACCCCTTTATAGTCAACCTTTCATGTAATTATTTTCTTATCAATCCCTGAATTACACCTTGTCTAGAGCTTTTATATGTCAAAAGAACTTGAAGAGTGACGAAGGATATTGTTTCTAGAACCACATTATCTCATTTCATTTTGAGTTTTATCACCACAAAAATATTTGATTTTCATTCGATAAACAAACGATACACAACACTTCCCAAGCCCTACATCAGAGTTGAATATACCGGGTAAACTAAGAAAAAGTGAACATTTTTCAAAAATCACTAAAAATTGATTTTGTCACCGATCATTAAAAAATTCTGTTCATGCGTTTGTATCAAAGATCTAATTAGTTTAAGGAATTATCTTTATTTTACTCCTAAGTAAAAAGACCCCACGAAATCGTTGCTTGAAACCCGTCTTTTGAGCTATAGTATTGTACAAAGTCGTAAATTTTCACGAAAAAGCCATTTTTTGCGATTTCATGTGAAATTTTGAGTCATAGAATATATGATAAAAGAGAAAAATCCCATACACAGGCGAACAAACAGTGGCTGGATGGATCGAAAATGCAATTTATGATATAACCAACTGTAGTTTGAGAGTATGCATCAAAACCAGCTAACTGACCAACTGTAGTTTGAGAGTATGCATCAAAACCAGCTAACTCTCAAAAGCAGGAATTGCTACAAGCCCTAAATTGCGAATAGAATTTTCAATATCTATTAAATTAATGTGAACCTTGACACAAATGTACCAAAATAGATTTTTAAGATCGGCACCATAATCAAATTTTGGCGAATTTTCAAAAAGTTTCATATATTTTGGTATTTTAAAATAATATAATTTTCATTTTTCTGCAGTCCGCCAGTGCTGACATTGAATCTTTCGAAGAAAGTTGTGCAGAAATTCGCAAACTTGAAGAAGATTTTGCCAATTATCTTTGCGAAGATACAAAAAAATTCAAACTTGAAGAAGTATTCTCCATTTTCAAGCACTTCTGTGACAACATCAAAACAGCAAGGAAGGTAATAACTTATTTCCTCTTTTTAACATCATCAGATATTCATTTTTTAGTAATTTCCCATCGTAATAGCAAAAATGAATGCTTTGCAATAAAGTTATAATCCCTCCGCCACATATCGGCTTCCATTTAGCCTTCTTACTTTCACATTCCATATCCATCTGACAGGAAAGGCTATTTATACTGGGTGTATAAAACAAGTTAACGTTTGGAACCCTACTATAATGATATCATCTTTAATAAGCCTCGTATCGAGTGATTAGGTTCCAGAGCCCTCGTGTTGAACTTCTTCCTGTCCTTGAACCTCTTAACTTTTAGGATGAGTTGAAGTTGACGTATGTGGTCTCTTCGTCTCGAGTCTTATTACCGTCTTGACCATCTTGTTATATGGTGACAGGAGCGGAACTTTAATAACTCTTCATCGGATTTCTTGAAAGCGCAACATTCATTGTTTTTGTAACATGCAAACTTTGAAATACAAATTTAATAAACCTTTCACGAGTTTTTTGTCAAAGTGAGACAAATGAGAGCAAAATCAAACATTGTAAATTATAAACAAAATGTCAAAAATTAAGTTAAAACCTCGGTCAGGCAATGGAGTTGGTATCTTTTTGCATCTATTTCAGAATTTTTGCAGCATGATTTTTCAAAAGTATATGCATATTCGGTAAGACTGGGTCAAGTGCTCAAAACCTTCATGGAAAACCAATTTTAATTAACGGACTACCGAATGACCAACAATTTATGATCGTCGCTTGCTGAAGTGTACGATCATGAAATATGAAATAAGCTTTTAACGGTTCTTTGCATGGAAAAGGCGATAAGCTTTATAACAACTGAGCCAAATTTTTAGCCTAGCAATGCAGGCCTTGCTAACACATGACACGGTTTGCTTTGGTCAAGGTAGTTGTTACAGGAGCTATGCTTAAATAGTAATAATTGTTTTATTTGTAGGAAAACGAACAATTTCGAATACAAGAGGCCAAACGATTAGAAAGAGAACGGAAGAAAAGGGAACAGGACGCAAAAAAGCAAAACGGAGTGGGAGGAAAAATTAAAACAAAAATACCCGATCCGCTTTATGCCGAAGAAACATGTATTGTTGATAAACTTATGGATGAAATTCGAAATGGTTTCCCTTTAAAGAAACAAAGAGGATCAAAGCCTTCTACGCCGGCCGCCTTTTCTCCGCAATCTCGAAGGGCTTCAAGAGAGAGAGCTAGAGCCTCGTTTAGAAGAGGAAGTCTTCTATCGTTACTAGCTGGTATGCTTCACTTTTCTTATATTAGAGTTGTATTTGATGCATTCCGTTCGATCATTAGTTTCATGATTGACAAAAATGGAAATCCCATGTCATTCACTAACAGCGAACAATTTCCAACTAGATGATTCCGATGTCGTCAAGGGCGCCTACCTTGTATGAATTGATTTTATTCACAGTGCTGTTTCGTGCCAGATCAATTGCTGTCCTGTTAATCCGTGTATAACATAAGAAAAAGATATTTTCTTTACTTGCGGTGATATTCAAAAATTGCTCTGTCTGGTTCCCTGTGGTCATTATGAGTTTGAGATTTTAAATTATGTCTTTGAATGAAACAATTCTTTCGTGTTGTTTGTAGTTTGTTGAATAAAGTTGTAGCACTAGTCAGGGACGTAGGAAGCAGTTCTTACTTCAAAGAGAACAGCTCTCACAAGGACACCTTTTAGAATTGGAGGGGCAATTTTGAACTTTAAAATAGGCTAAGACAAGGACACTTTGAGGCTTACGTAGGGCACTTTTTAAAAACTTGCAAGAACACGGTGCCCTCTGTGCCTCCCGGCTCGTACGTCTCTGACACAGGTTCCAATATTTCAGAAAGTCACTTTGTCAGTTTATGTTATTCACAGCCAATGATAGATTAAATAGGCCTAAATGAGAGTGATGGTTTTTTCCATCATCCTAAAGCCCTGGCTGAACGAGCAAACGTCGTTGGCCAAACATGTTAGATTTGTTTACCAAGCAATNGGGGCAATTTGGAACTTTAAAATAGGCTAAGACAAGGACACTTTGAGGCTTACGTAGGGCACTTTTTAAAAACTTGCAAGAACACGGTGCCCTCTGTGCCTCCCGGCTCGTACGTCTCTGACACAGGTTCCAATATTTCAGAAAGTCACTTTGTCAGTTTATGTTATTCACAGCCAATGATAGATTAAATAGGCCTAAATGAGAGTGATGGTTTTTTCCATCATCCTAAAGCCCTGGCTAAACGAGCAAACGTCGTTGGCCAAACATGTTAGATTTGTTTACCAAGCAATGTCTTGCCGTTTGACCACATCGCAAAACATTGCTAGACAAGTAGAATTCCGCAGAATTTGTTGGCGATGTTTTTGAAAAGTTGAAAAACATTTTCTGCTTGTCACAAGCAGAACATATTTGTCAAGCAATGTTCGCAATGTGGCCAAACGGACAGATCGTTTGCTTAGCAAGCAAATCTCAAATGTTTGGCGAAGATGAATCTTGTTAATTGGCAAGCATCTGTTTTATCTTAGGAATTTCGCCAAAGCCATCTCAACAAGGGTCAATGGAATCAATATCAGAGAACTCCGAGAAAGAGAAAAGAAAAATCGCTAATGGTGCTATTTCGAATTCAAGTATCGACCCAGAAGAACTTACGCGAAAAGTGAGTAAAATCGATGATGCTTCGAAGGAGGAGGTGAACGGAAACCTGCCAAATGGAACCAAAGATGGGGAGGAAAATATGACTGAAGAAGTAAATGGAAAGGAGATTTCTAGCTCGATTGACGAAGAGAAAGGGGTCGAAGAAAGTGCAGGGAACGTTTGCGATTCTAATAAAGTGGGTACAGTATCAGCTGAAGATATTGGGGTGAAGGCAGCAAGCGAAATCAATGGCTCAGAAGCAGGCGTAAATGAAGGCAGTTGTAACATCGGTGGAGAAAGAGACGAGGATAGCCCAAAAGTCGTTGTGAATGGGCAACAATCTTTAAACGAAATCATGGAGATAAATGGTGTAAGTGATGGAACAGAGGATATCGCGAAAGCTGACGTGAACGCTACGAATGATAAATTAGTAGATATTAATGATGTTGCTATCGATGTTAATGGTGAAATTAGCGATGTTCATGTAAAGGGTGAAGTAGGCCAAACAGAAAATATCACAGAGAACGAAGACAGCTTGGTGCCTGTCTTGAATGGACATCGAAGTGAGGTTGATGAGCCTCTGTACCAAGACGAGACTTTTGTGAACGTTGAATCGCAACCGATGGTTGAACCGGTTCATTCTGCAGTAAATTCTAGTGCTGGTTCTGACAAAGAAATTACAAATAGCCCTGTACCGGAGAATGAGCAAAAAGAGCATGCACTTGACTTTAGTGATACTGCGTTGCTGCTGACCAACGGCTCTCCGCAGGAGCCCACCGCAGTGGAAAATGGCTCACATTTGCATGATGAATTACACGAGGAGAACTCGTCAGATATAGAAGTCATAGAAGACATAGAAGGCAAATCTGTTGCCAATAACAAGAATGAAAATCACGAGGAAAAAGTGACTAAAGAAGTCGTGAAGAAAATTAAATCTAAAAAGAAAGTAGCTGACGGGGGTAAGCGTGATTTTGAAGCAATTGTTTCAGACTCCAAGGAACCTGATGAGTCTGATATGACTAAAAAGTTATTAATTGATGAAGAAGTTAATGAACCGGCCACGTCAAAGATGGAAGAGACAAAAGGGGGCAAAGTGAGACATAACATGTGTGCCTGTTACCCCCGGCGTAAGAAAAATGAACAGACACGGAAATGCTCGGTTATGTGACGTAATAAATTTTACAAACCATAAATTCTAAACATAAAGTAAACATGATTAAAAGTCTTTCAACATTAAACTGGGCTAATATAAAATAAGATACTCGTTACAGATTCTAATACATTAACCTTAACTGCTAAAAAAACATCATCTATTTACCTATCAGCGCTGGACATTTTGCCATCTCATACGGACGTAAATCTTTCACGATCTAGGACTATCCATTTGAATCTAAAATCAACATTTATGTGCTGTGCTTTGCTCGTTTTCATCAACCACATTTGTCGACGATTGCAGATTTTATGAGAACAGCATCCTTTGCTGTTGATTGCCACGCCAGTAGAAAGAGATTGGCGTTTGCTAGCAAAGGCTCACTCAGTCAAGCTGCAAATGTAAGTAAGGCAAACCTTAGAAGATAGCCTGAAACCAAGGGTGTCAGGACACCGATGCTTTTATTAAATATTTATTTACCTTGTTGTAATCGTTGTTGTCTTCTTTGCTTTGTTTTTCTTGTCTTCATATTTCAGCTACTGTAGTTGGCCTAAGGCTCAGTTTGGTCATTCGAATCTAACTCCCTTGTATTCTGTGCTTTAGTGCGCCTTCGCAGGAGGAAAAGTTTTCAACATGCGAAGGCGCACTAACACACAGGAATACAAGGGAGTTAGATTCGAATGACCAAACTGAGCCTTAGGCCAACTACAGTAGCTGAAATACGAAGACAAGGAAAACAAAGCAAAGAAGACAACAACAATTACAACAAGGTACATAAATATTTAATCAAAGCATCAGTGTCCTGACACCCTTGCTGAAACCTGGGAGCAGTATTACTACTGTTGACCATTCTTTATTTTCAAGGTTCTTCGCTCCCTAGTGTTCGTTACTGCTGACGCTTTTGGGCACGACCCGATACGTATATTTTCTGAGGCGATTTTGTATCTAACTGATATGCATATTATCGTTGCTTTTGCTAATTATACGTTGCCGCACGCTACATTGTTTATTTAACTTTTCTTAAGAGCAACAACCCATTTCGCATGCGGTATGAGTGAGCTAGCCACTTAGGTTCCAGGCTGCCCTTTACGGTTTGTTTTATTTATACTTACGGCTTGACCTTTCTAAAACATTTCTTTCGAGACAGTAAACAATATGAAATTATCAGAGACGCAAAGTAAATATCGTACGATACCACGTTTTAAACTTAATTTTGTAGAATAAAGCATTGACATCAAAATTTATCATATTCACTTTTAATAGAAACTTTATATATGAGTCAAATTTTACTAATAACATTCTAAAGGGTTCATCTTAAAAGTTGTATCATTGCAAATGATGTATATTTATTCTAAATCCATCTTATAAACACTTTAATATTACGATAAACATTTTTAGCAACAATTGAATGTAGATAATCATTAATCGCTAAAATTTAGAGGAATTTTCGTTTGCTGTCTTTAGATATTTTGTGCTGTCTATTAGACGATTTTTTTTTTATAAAATACTCTTGCTTAATCGATTCGTATTTATTTGCACTTATTTTCTCTTGCACCGTTTCTCTATTGGCTTCGAAATCAGTGGTCGCTCTTTCTCATGAAAAAATAGTTTTATTTGTTTAAAATTAGGTCTCATTACCTTTTCGCTTTTTAGTCAGTTTATCTAAAAATCACGAAGTTATGCCGAAAACTTCAAGAATTTATGCTGTCTTTATATTTCAGAAATTTGTTGCGATCAGTGTCTGACAAATAATTTTCAGCAAAAGTACCTCAGGCGGGCGATTTATTAAAGAAGTATTTGACAGTGCTCATAAAGACTCAAAATAAGACAATGTTGTATGGATGCATTGTGGCCAATTGTATCCAAGAAAATATACAGAAAAACTGCTTGAGATTTGAGATATTTTGAACATGGCAGTTGGCAAAGAGGAAGACCAGAGATTTATAGACTTGGAGCGAACTGTTCTTTGACCCGTCAGCTTCAATCTAGAAGTCGAACAAGACATCATTATATTTAACAGGAACAATTATTTTGTGAGGCATGAAATAAACGATATTTCGAAAAGAGGCTTTCATGTTGTTTTAAACTGAGGCTAGTTATAAAACTATTGGTCGATTCGAAAAAGAGGCCAACATTAAATTTCGGTGACTCTCTGAAATGGATTGTATGGACTGGTCGCCTGGATTGTCATTGAATTTACGAGACAATTGCTTTTGTGAAGAGAAGATAAGCCCAAGTTAACGACATATCGGCCATAAGATGTGGTTTTATAGGTCAAAATCGAAGATGCGAATTTGGAACGGTGTCTAAACTTCATTTTGAGGAAGCCAATATTTTGCTTTGTTTGCACCTTCTAAAGTTTGTTAAAACTTCTAATTTGCTTATTAAACGCTTATTTATCTTTTTAAATGTCACATAAACACTACACGTTCAGAATAAAAATCCATATAAATAAATGGCTAAAACAGTGAATGTAAAAGGTAAATAAGTGGATAATGCAGTCAGTCATAACATGAACTTTAGCCCTGCAAGTCGCATAGAAAGACCTGCCAACTACGTGAGCATAGGTGAGTATAGGTTTCATGTTATCATCTAGAGGCGTGAGTATTCGTATATATTTCTATATTTAGAGGCGTGAATATTCGTATATATTTCTATAGTCTACCTGGAAAGTGCTGTCTACAAAGTTTGCGTCTCAGAAATAGCAGCTAATGCACAATTTAGTCAAAACATGCATTTTTTATTTTAAAAAACTCTTTATAAAAGAATTTATAAAAAGGGAATGTAAATAGGCTCATCTATCAATAGACACATTAAACAAAAAACACACATAGACGCAACCATAGAAATTCTATGGACACAGCAGTGTTTCTTTGGCTATCCATTGTTCACGGTGCGTGTGCAACTTAGATTTGAATGGGATATTTATTGTTTTGCTCTTTGCAAATGCAAGCTTCAAACCTTGCACAACCCCTGTAACTCTCAGATCGCTAAGAAATCTCACAAACTTCACTACTGGGACAAAATTATTTAAGACACTATTTCTTTCAGTCAAGGAAATCCACAGAACATCGCCACTTGATTTTCACTTGTTTTCTTGCCATCTGTTTCGTAGTCGAAAATTGCTGTACCACAGGAAGATTTTTAATTCAAAGATAGATATACTATACTGATATTTTCTTTCTTTGTTAATGGTCAGTACATTTCGTTGCAGATAGATGCACCATATCGTAGCACAAGGGAGACTGAGAACGAGGCTGGTGAATTCCAAATGAGCTGCGAAGTAATGTTGAGTCAGCACAAATGCAGGTCAGCTTTGTACATATACTGACCACGTGGAAGATCAAATCAAATGATGGAAAAAGTAAGATAAAAAAGAGAATGCAAGTAGAAGAAGAAACGTTTATTGGGGTGAAAAATTTATTTAATTTATTTATAAGATTTGGTATTTTTATTTGAAAAAGTATTTGTTGCGTTGTAAAAACAAGAGTTAGGTGCATGGATGGAAATACTAATTACATAAGCCAGGGTAGCTAACCCAGCCATGGAGAGAAGTACCTTTTTGTAAATTTAAGATTTAGAAATTTAGTTTAAATTTATTCCCAAAGTAAAATTGAATCAATTTGAATCAATTTGCAATTTATCTAGAATTTGTCGTTGAATTTGATAATGAAATTTTTATGCGTTATGAATGAATACAGTTTGCTTTCATTGGTCGAATCCATGTGAATTGAGGGAACATTGAATATAACTTTTTGGTTCGAGAAGGAAGTTTATCGAATTCGTCGCAGATAAAAGCAATTCAGAAACGAGAAAGCGTTATTTCGGGCCACTGCGTGGTTTTATGTACCTACATAAGTTTTTTTACAAGCAATCGACAATGAAGATAATCTTGAGGACAAATCAATACAGCTCTGATTCAAACAAACCAAAACTAAAATGGCAGGCATTACATTTGAAGGGACACAATATGTTAGGTCGAAATTAGTGAGCAACCAAACCAACAGCAAAAATGGTAGATCGTAAAGGCTAATTTCCAGTCAGTGGAATTTTCCGAGCGGACGGGAATTCTATTGTCAACGAGAGGAAATGTCTAATAGAAAGTTACAGCTGAGCGACCTTTTATTGTGTAAAATTCCGCCCGCTCAGAAAATCCCATGCTTTTTAATTCCGAGGAACTGACTGACTCGAATTTTTCATACGAGAGAGGAGGTTTCGAAATTTCAAAATTAGCAACATATACTCTTTCTTTATAGATTTTCAAAGAAAACTTTATAATTAGACGAGTTTCCAAAAGCCTTGAATTTCATTACCAGAATAAAGTGATAACGGTCAATTTGTCATCGATTCTGCTGAAACAGCCCTTTTGTTTCTGGCAAAAAGAGATGACTGCCACAGTTGCTTGTTGCTTTTGCCGATATTGATAATTCGCTGTGACCAAAACGTAAGCTTGGTTTCCATGTGATCGTTACGATCGCTGACTTTGCATCACTGGGATCGCTGGAGGAAGTGTTTCAACATAATCGCTTGGGTCGCTTAGATCGCTGGACAATCGCAGTTACTGGCACCTGCGAGGGCAACTTGCAGTCTTCTTAAATTTGGATCGTTGCGATCGCCAGTGGATTGCAAGAATAGAGTAAGTTTCTATCCCAGCGATCCTGATTGTCGCGATCGCTTGGATCGTTCGTGTATGATTCCATGAGATCGCTGGAGTCGTTCACAACGATCTAAACGATCGTAACAATTGTATGGAACCCAGGTGGCTTTATGATTTAACTGTGCACTCGATTTATCACTACATTTCAATCAAGAGCCGAAAAAATAGGTCTGACAAAAAGGACCAATTGAGGGCGACGGACCTCAACACATTCGTAGCTTCCAGTAGATTTAACGGAAGTAATTCGTCTCCACACAAGGCAGATCATAGGAGAGCGACAAACAAGCTTCGATCTTGACTTTTTCCAATCGAAAATTCGTCCTTTTACCAGACAGATTTCGCTCGTTCAAACCGTTTTAGCTACAGCGACATACTTAAAAAATCACGCAAGCATGTTTGTTCGATTCGATCAGCTAATCATTATTGCGTTCAAACTAAATATATGTTCTTCATTTACAAATAGTCCACTACATTCATTCGTTCACTGCACTACATCTGGTCAATGTTTCAGTGACACTAAAGGCCAATTGAAGATGGCGAACCCCCGGGGGGCGAACCGTTGTCTCTAAACTGTTGACTCATCGCTGCCGACTCATCGCTGTTGACTAAATTAATCCCCATTACGGTAAAGATTTCTTCACCTGATTCAGTAACCTTTTCTTCCTCTGAAACGTGTCCTCATATCAACCTTGGGAAAACAGAAGCAACAAATCAATTGTTAATTGAAGTACACTTATTTTTTATAAGAAACTCTTTAAAGATAGCCTTAAATAACGGACTCATCGTAGTAAACCCACAAACGCAACATTAGACACTGTAATCTATGGAAAGAAAACTATTAACTCCTGTAAAAGAATAACAACCAAATTAACCTGTAACCAGGAAGAAACTCTTTCTAAGAAACTTGACTCTCAGATCGCTAAAAAATAAAGAAACTCCAGTGCTGGGAAACAATTATTTAAGCAACTATCTCTTTTATTCAAGGTAATCCTGAGCATATTTTTACTTTATTTTCACTTGTTTCGTATGTCATATTACTTGGAAAGTACTTGAGTAATGTCTCAACATTGGAAAGGCTTTGAAAAACTTCATTCACGAGGGCACAAGAAGTAAACATGAAGATTGTTATGGAACTCGTAAGAAACTCGAAATCTAATAACCTTAGGAAACTTTCAGTATTGGCTCAAATTCATAATTTCTTATAAGAAAATACGAGTATATAAATGCTTTATTAGCTTATGACTACCACATGAGGCCACTGACATGGCACCATTTCTGCTACGAGCTACTGTATTAGAGCACTGGATTGTGTTCTTCAGTATTAATCTGAGTATCTACCGGGCGACCCAAAAAAATTAACCAGCTTCTGAAATCAAAGGCTATTGACAAATGGTTTGTATCACCGTTTAGTCGAAAGGCTTGGCTATCTTTTGAGATCCTGCATGGTCACCGTTAAGCTATTATTACCTTCCGAAAAACCAGATTCAAGATGTATGTATACCATTAGTATCTTACCATTGATCTTTTACATTCAAAGAATACAGTTTGAATTCTTCTACAATCTGAATCCACATTTGCATCGGGATGCAAACATTCTTTAACCTTTTTGCCATCCTAGATGATAACAAAACATTATTAATTTCGCATTATTATAACAGATAAAGTTAGTGGACCATAATATCACATTATGACAATGGATCTGTTTACTCCGACCACAAAGCTTCACGGCACATCAAGTTATCACAGAGTTCTGGTTTCAGCTTTTGCACAAACTTGATCTTTCTCACAATTGATGAGGGGTTGTGCCCCATATTTTTAATTTTCACTATCTTGGCGATAATAGTTTGTTTACAAAGTTTTTTTTTATCTGTTCGATTTTTCAAGCTTGTGACTCAGTGAATTTACAACAGATTTAAAGTGTCTAAGATCAGAAAATATATATATANATGATAACAAAACATTATTAATTTCGCATTATTATAACAGATAAAGTTAGTGGACCATAATATCACATTATGACAATGGATCTGTTTACTCCGACCACAAAGCTTCACGGCACATCAAGTTATCACAGAGTTCTGGTTTCAGCTTTTGCACAAACTTGATCTTTCTCACAATTGATGAGGGGTTGTGCCCCATATTTTTAATTTTCACTATCTTGGCGATAATAGTTTGTTTACAAAGTTTTTTTTTATCTGTTCGATTTTTCAAGCTTGTGACTCAGTGAATTTACAACAGATTTAAAGTGTCTAAGATCAGAAAATATATATATAAAAACATCCAATATTTTTTGTGGTCCAACATTTTTCATGGCATGGAAAAATCACAGGAAAGCATTTTTACTGCATAATGTTTTGCTCACAAAAATTCGCTTTTATAGAACAGATACATGTTGGGAGGACTGACTAAGAAACAATTTGATATGCATTTTTCAACAAAATTTGTTTAAAAGAGCAATTGCTGGAATGGAAACTGATGAATGAAATCTGACAATCTGTGAATCTTTTACATTTTTAATCATAAAACAATTGTGTTATAAGAAGTAAACAATATATAGATTGTTTGTCTTATTCGTCAACAATATTTTACGCAAACTTTCTCAACCTTGAGCATGTGCATAAATTTTTACAAAACTTTCACTAAAAAATCAAGTTTGGCAACTTGTGATTTGAATGATTTCCTTTTAGATTGACAGCGTCTAAATAAAGCTAATAGCACATGATCACTATTGATAGATCATGTGTATTTTTATCCTGCTGATTTTTCAGAATTTATGGTGAAACTGACAACCATGACTTTATAAAATTGCATAACTAAATTTACCTTGAGAAAGCAATCACTCTTTGTGATGCAATCAATAAATTCTTGTCTCAGGCCATCACATGAACGATGCTTCTCTGTGAATTTTTTTTCTTCCTCTTCTTGATCAAAATATGACATTGCTAAAAATAAATGAAAAATATAGTAGTAGCTGTGGACATTTGGCTTTTGTAATATTTTGTAATTTCAATATCGGTTTTAAAATGCCTGAATCTTTCTTATATGAATGTTGTCCGAAACCACCCCCAGTTTACTTCCAATTGTTATACGTTCAAGTCAGCAACATGAATTGTCAATATTCTAAAGTGGCTTTGGAGAGATATTGATCTTAAAGCAAATGTATTGATCGCGATTTGAATGAAGGAGAGATCATCCGCGCATTCTGCAAGCTTTCCAATCTGGTCCATTGTGACCATCATCATCATCATCATAAGGGGTCATCGACAAAGGATTTTTGTCCCCGTTAACAGGGGGGAGGGGGTCTCAGCTGAATCCGTTAAAATTGTCATTTTGAGGACGAAAATCCTGATAAGACATGATATGCAAAAGAGCTCGTGAATTTACGCTGCTTTCATTGTATTTACCTAAAATATTTCAACGATTTACAGCAATTTACATGACTTATACTAACCTTTCTCGAAGACAAATTGCTAAGTTTTGGGCCGACGGCAAGAAAATAAAAATAACATAAGGTTTTTGCGGGCCTAGGAAACTTTGACCGGAGGCAAAAAAGTTTGTCCGTTAAGGAGGGGGGGAAGGGGGTTTAGATCTTAACGGACAAAATCCGTTAACGGGGACGAAAATATGGTAAACTTTTTCTAACCAATTCAGTCATCTGTCACTTGCACTGTGTACTGTCACCTGCTGTCTTTCTATTGCTTCCCCGGTTGGAGGGTGGGATTCAGCTCAAGTTTCACCATACTGTTACTGTTCATGTCTTTCTCGATTAACTTTTTAGCCATGTTAGTGAAGGTGAAACACTTTTGTGTCCCCCGAACAAGATTCACATTCAGATTCGCAACAACATTCAGATTCGCACTCAGATTCGAAAATGTTATTATACTTCGAAATTAAATGCAAATAGAATACAAATATTAAAGAATAAAACAAGTTTGCCCATAGATTTAACTATGCTCTATTTTATGGTGATTTTTTCAAATTTTTATTGGTGCGGGGTTAGCCAGGAAAACGGGCAGTTGACCCCCCAGTAGCCTATGTTAGGCCATATCGGCTCTTATCAAAGAAAACGCTGTATTTACAAATCACGCTACTTAAATCTAAAACCAACAGATATGAACAGAGTCAACAAGTTTGCCCATAGATTTAACTATGCTCTATTTTATGGTGATTTTTTCAAATTTTTATCGGTGCGGGGTTAGCCAGGAAAACGGGCAGTTGACCCCCCAGTAGCCTATGTTAGGCCATATCGGCTCTTATCAAAGAAAACGCTGTATTTACAAATCACGCTACTAAAATCTAAAACCAACAGATATGAACAGAGTCAACAAGTTTGCCCATAGATTTAACTATGCTCTATTTTATGGTGATTTTTTCAAATTTTTATCGGTGCGGGGTTAGCCAGGAAAACGGGCAGTTGACCCCCCAGTAGCCTATGTTAGGCCATATCGGCTCTTATCAAAGAAAACGCTGTATTTACAAATCACGCTACTAAAATCTAAAACCAACAGATATGAACAGAGTCAACAAGTTTGCCCATAGATTTAACTATGCTCTATTTTATGGTGATTTTTTCAAATTTTTATCGGTGCGGGGTTAGCCAGGAAAACGGGCAGTTGACCCCCCAGTAGCCTATGTTAGGCCATATCGGCTCTTATCAAAGAAAACGCTGTATTTACAAATCACGCTACTAAAATCTAAAACCAACAGATATGAACAGAGTCAACAAGTTTGCCCATAGATTTAACTATGCTCTATTTTATGGTGATTTTTTCAAATTTTTATCGGTGCGGGGTTAGCCAGGAAAACGGGCAGTTGACCCCCCAGTAGCCTATGTTAGGCCATATCGGCTCTTATCAAAGAAAACGCTGTATTTACAAATCACGCTACTAAAATCTAAAACCAACAGATATGAACAGAGTCAACAAGTTTGCCCATAGATTTAACTATGCTCTATTTTATGGTGATTTTTTCAAATTTTTATCGGTGCGGGGTTAGCCAGGAAAACGGGCAGTTGACCCCCCAGTAGCCTATGTTAGGCCATATCGGCTCTTATCAAAGAAAACGCTGTATTTACAAATCACGCTA
>REGM01000036.1:222347-243508 GCA_004194415.1 Aurelia aurita
TTTGAGGCAATGGCATCGTCTCCTAATTTAAGACCAGGATGGATTGGTTTATTCCTTTTACAAGAAAATATAACCTCCTCTGTCTTGTCAGCGTTAAATTGCATTTTCCATTGCCATGCCCATAAGCTAATTTTTGCCAAATCTCTGTTTAAATTCAGAGCAGCTACATTTTCATTCTGAACCGTAGTAAACAATGATGTGTCATCAGCAAATAATTTAATACCACATTGAACATTGTGGGTAATATCATTAATATAGATCAAGAACAACAAAGGCCCAAGAACTGAGCCTTGTGGTACACCTGCAGATATCGTATCCCACTTTGAGCATTGTCCATTTAACACAACCCGTTGCTTACGATCAGATAAGAAATTTTTAACAATCTGAAGCATATTTCCGTGTAAACCATTGAATTCCAACTTGTAAATAAGACCCTCATGCCAGACCCTGTCAAATGCCTTTGAAAGGTCAAGGAAGATGGCACGCGTTTCTTTACTAGGAGTTTCATCGAAGGCTTTATAAATACTTTGTGTTATTAGCAGTAACTGATTAATAGTCGAATCACCTGGACGAAACCCTGATTGATGAGGCGATATAAGACCATTTTTACAAAGGTGCTCGTAGATGGCATCAAATAAGATTTTTTCAAAAATCTTTCCAAAAATTGGAAGTATGGAAATTGGGCGATAGTTGTTCTTGTTTTCATGTCACACGACGTTTTCATATCACATTTAGCTCGCTTCTTAATCTTGATTTTTTGGCTACTGATTCCTGATCTGTGATGCCTAGGGCTAGGCCTAGGCTTTTAGGCCCATGATTGTTTCATCTCTAAATCTACTTCACTGACTACTTCGAATGCAGTTTTGCTATCGACAGCTTCCGTAGTTGCCTTCCATTTGTTCATTGAGGTCTAGTGCACGATTGGATGCTCCAGCTCATACCAATTTTTCATTTCTTGGACGTTTCCTTGAACATTCAGCAGAACGAAACTTTCACCAAACAACATTGACTGATGGGAGAGGGGATGCAGTCTCACAATTTTTGTGAAAGATTGTTTGAAAATTAACAAAAATTGTGAAGGGGTTTTTGACTTAAGTTGACAAAAAGTATATTTTATTGAAACTCTAGAATCTACTAACTTCCAATAACAGTCCAAGCTGGAAATAAATTTCACCTGCCTAATTTAGGGGGCCTGGCCAACAGAGTTTCATTTCATTCTATCCATAGGGGATAATAAACCATATGCATTACATGGCAAGTGGAAGGTACAAGCTTAAAACTCCTAAAAGCCTAGAATTTTTAGAACAGAGCTTAAGAATCTGTATGTAAGAATCTGAGAATCTGAGAATCTGCATATCTATTTAGGCCTAACATAAATGGACCTAAGCACAATTGCACGTAGGCCTATATTAAGTGCGCTGCAGTATAAAGTAAGACGTTACTATCGTCCTGCATATAAAAATATGATATTTATTCTATTCTATTTATCCTATTGCTTTATGTAAGGTAAACTAGCAAATTTTCTTGCAATCAAGCTTAACAAGTCACTTACAAATAAGAATGGTCATTGTGAAGTAATGTGATGAAGTGTGCAGCCATCATTAACAGTTTCGTTTTGGAGACCTCGGAAAATGTGTGGAGGTCACGTGATGCCAACGTGTTACCACGTGTTACCAACGAGTTACCAACGATTTACCATTCAACATTAATATATAGATCTATATTTTTTATTTGTGATGGTAACACGTGGCAACACATTGAAGTCTAGTATAATCCCTATACATTTTTATGGTAACTCGTTGGAAACTCGTTGGTAACATGTAGTAACACATTGAACAATTCTCATTAATATGAACTTAATGTTTAACTTTGAAATATATTGAAGGATAAAACAAAAAGCAGCCAAACTAGCAAAAACTGTGAAGCTGAATTCACACTTGACACGTCATTCTTGGCAAATGTGAGAAAAAATGAAGTGGGGCAATGTGACAGATTTTGATCAATTCAACTTTGCTGCACGCACCGTATTGCACTACAAAATCACCTCAAGTGTGAATTCAGCTTCAAGTTTTCATATAATCATAAGGAACCCCACAATCCTTAGCTTTTCTTTTCTTAGCTTTTCTTCAGAGAAAACTATTTATATTATTTCACTAACTTTAAAGAAATTCATTATTTATTTATTATTTATTATTTGCCCCTCCCATGCACTATTTTCATGACTTAAAGAATACGGTTCTCATAAAGTTCATTTCTTCATCTAAAATGACATAAAAACTGAATTTGGCAGAAAAAAAAAATTGCAGAAACTTTTCTCAGTCTAACATTTCTTATTAAGATTTAACATTTCAGACATAGGTAAGCACTAATCAAGTCCGCAACCCCTTGTTATGATGCAAGAGGTGCTGGTGGGACTTGAATCCCGTCCGCCTGACTGTTCTGGCTACACAGTCAGTGGATTACAACATTACAACGTGGAATTTGGAATAACAGAAGAAAAAATGTGCTTCTCATGCAATAACGAAAACGGTGTACATATATTTTCTATGCACCGTTTTCGTTACAAGATGAGCAAGATTTTGAGCCATAGATTCAAAATTTGCAACTTTTTTCGAGGTCAGGAAAAATGTGTTTTTCGTGAAGTAAAGAAAACGGTGCACATATATTTTGTACACACCGTGTTCGTTACAAGATCAATAAGATTTATAGCTATGGAAGGAAAATTCGCAACTTTTTCACTATTTTCGTTACAACTTGAGTAAGATTTTGATCCAACGAGTGAAAACTGCAACTTTATTCGAGGTTATAAATTGACTTAGAAACTGGCTGCCCGATAAAAAGTACTTTCTTTACGAAAATTTGCCCTTTTATTCCTTCATGAATAGAATTAAATACAGCGCATCAAGTTCACAGTTATCTTCAAAGTGCTTTTTTCCTGTTTCCATGTTGTATGTTCTTTCGACGATCAGCCTTGAGACACACCCCTGCAACCTTTCCAACAGCAGTGCACCCCTGAGGTTCAGGATGACGTGTGACGAAGATGATACACATCGCAAAAGAGAGCTGAAAAGAATTGACCAGTGAGGAATGGACATGTCGTTCGTGAAAGAACAGGAAAACAGTACTTCGTATTTGCTGATAACATCATATGATAACATGAACGAGCATGTTTTTCTTGGGTAATCAAATCGGAAATATTGCATTGTTGTCAACAGCCGTCAAGTCAAGTATTGTTTACTTTACGTCATCTGATCTTGCGTGTACACATGGTACAATATATGAAACAAATATCTAATGCGCAAGGTTCATGGGGGTCGAGTCAACGACGTCTGGCATTTGTAGCATGAGTTGAACGTCACTCTTGCTTGACGTAAACAACTGATAAATTTCATCACTCTATTAGCTCTGTCCATTCATTGACAACTGTGATAATCTTGTTTTGCCAGCAATAAAAGAGCGAGTCCTCATTCGTCAGAATCCCGCAAGTTTTCGGCCAGCTTGTTTCAGTTCCAGGTTCCAGTTGAAGTTGAAGAAGCTGAGAAAACAAAATGTGGCACACCAAGAAATTGATGCTTCTACTTGTCATCGTCATCGTTACAATTAAACTGTCGGGTAAGTTGCTGTCTTCAAAATATGTTTTGATACAAAATAAATAGGTTTTTAAGATGGTCTAGTAAGTGTAGAAAATCTAGAAGGCGAATACTGCATGTTTAAGCAAAACAAAAGTATATAAAGATCTGTAAAAATATCACTATTTGGGTATCATAGTTGCATTACACGTTTTGTTTACAAGAAACTCTTTAATAACTGTTGCATCATCATAAAATTAAGAAACTTGACCACTGGGAAAAATGTTTCATTTCGACTTTCATTTCGTAGTGGATACTTCCGCTTGTTCGTTGTACCTTCTTCAGCAGATCCGCGTTGATAAAAANTGATCTTGCGTGTACACATGGTACAATATATGAAACAAATATCTAATGCGCAAGGTTCATGGGGGTCGAGTCAACGACGTCTGGCATTTGTAGCATGAGTTGAACGTCACTCTTGCTTGACGTAAACAACTGATAAATTTCATCACTCTATTAGCTCTGTCCATTCATTGACAACTGTGATAATCTTGTTTTGCCAGCAATAAAAGAGCGAGTCCTCATTCGTCAGAATCCAGCAAGTTTTCGATCAGCTTGTTTCAGTTCCAGGTTCCAGTTAAAGTTGAAGAAGCTGAGAAAACAAAATGTGGCACACCAAGAAATTGATGCTTCTACTTGTCATCGTCATCGTTACAATTAAACTGTCGGGTAAGTTGCTGTCTTCAAAATATGTTTTGATACAAAATAAATAGGTTGTAGAAAATCTAGAAGGCGAATACTGCAGGTTTAAACAAAACAAAAGTATATAAAGATCTGTAAAAATATCACTATTTGGGTATCATAGTTGCATTACACGTTTTGTTTACAAGAAACTCTTTAATAACTGTTGCATCATCATAAAATTAAGAAACTTGACCACTGGGAAAAATGTTTCATTTCGACTTTCATTTCGTAGTGGATACTTCCGCTTGTTCGTTGTACCTTCTTCAGCAGATCCGCGTTGATAAAAATAACGACAATTCGAGGACATTCTGTTGTTTAGTACTTACAAACGAGAACTGTTATTAAGAAACTTTCTGTACTGAGTCAAATTCTTGGTATTTTATAAAAGATATCCGTTTAATGATCATAGACATTTTTTGCTACTTTTAGGACAAAATGACCTGGTGATGATGACATGGTGAAATTAGCAGGGGAGAGATGTCCTAATTTTCATTTTTTTGCAAGGGTGTTTTCTTCCAAAAAGAGTTTATTATTGACAGGGTTTTTTTGTCGAATATCGCAAAGAACAATTACCGGTTGACCTTGACCGCAAGGGCGGCGCCAGGGGGTGGACTGGGGTGGACATGTCCACCCCACTTTTCTCAGGTCGGTATTTATTCTCCAGCAAAATCTACGTAAAAAACATTAGGTAAACCTTCTGGCAATCAATTATATCCCTTGTCCACCCCACTTTTTCAGGGCTGGCACCGCCCCTGCTTGACCGCTGGAGCGAACTTTATAAGATTTTTCTTTCTTGGAATTCTACGTGGGAGGAAACGACCGGGTCAGTTGCAAAGGGGTGCTTTGTGCTTTTAAAGCCTCGTTTCTCTCGTTGCAGAACAAGCGCCTCTACATGGATCCAAGCCTGGAAAGTGCCCTGCTGTGAATACAATCTCTGACAAGAAACTCGTTGACTGTAATGCCAAAAACGTCGATTTGGAATGCTTTCTGGACACAAATTGCAACGGTACAAAGAAATGTTGCCGTAGTGGTTGTTCTTTGATTTGCATCGAACCAAATGTGGATCCCTCTGCTAAACCAACCGTCACATCAACAGGTAATTTCATTATGCTTTTTATCACAAACAGTAGGACAATGATTGAATTCAACATCTAGAGTTGTTGTCCTCTGTAATTGTCCTTTTTGTTTATGACACCCTGTCTCATAATTTCCATTTCCCTGTCCCATAATCTGCTTTTCACTGACAATACCCTTGTCCCATAAATTTTATTGGAAAAAGACGCCCTGTTGAGCGGAACACCCCGTAAGCTCAGATTTGGGAGTACCCCCCCCCCCTCCACCCCCTAGGCGACTAACCTACTCATAATTTTGGGAGTGTAAACGACACAGTATGTCTGCAGTCCTGACAACCCCATTTAGAGCTACAAAAGCTAATATCTTTTTCATATACCATTAAAAAATTTACAAGACAAGTTACTAATTACGCTACCTACACACTACTTTACAAACACTGCAAGGATGATACCCTGGGGAGCAATAGATAGACTGTAACTACCTCGCGGCCATTACATGGAATAAAGATTAAAACCGAGGGAGGGGTGAATCACTCTCTCAAAAAGCGTACTTTCCGGAAAATAGTAGGATTTCTAGGGAATTTTTAGGGATCTTTCTTAAAAACAAAAGGATTTTTACCAAGGGCGTACGAGATTAATATGGAGTGATCTGCTACAAATGCACGACCCGCCCGCTAAATCGCACCCAAAGAACCACTCTCAACCGATTCGCAGCTAATATCAACTTGACCAACAATTAAGAAGCACAAATACAATGAGGTGATTATAACTTCTAACATTCACTCTTGCTGTTTTTTCCTACAGCACCACGAAGAAACAAGACACCTGGTCAATGTCCTCTACCTTCTAAAGAAGTGCTTCTTAGAATGGATATGATGGAATTATCTATGATGGAATGTCCTCCTAATAAATGCTTCTTGGATCTCGATTGCGAGGAAGGCAAGAAATGTTGCTTAACTGGATGTAATTTAGAATGTAGGAAGCCAGTATCAAGTCCTACCACTGCTGCCGCAACTCCTTTTGTTTACAAGGCATACGGTAATTTTACATCTTTTTTACCGCTACGTGTTTGTTTGTTCTTACCGCTAACGGACGGGTCATTAATACTTGCCGGGGAGGGGGTGGAAGACATCTGGGAGGGGGGACCAACGTTGTACCTTCTCAAAGAGAGGGGGGACCAAAAATAAAGCACATCTCAAGGAGGGGGTATGAAAATAATTTGAGGTAAATCCTGATAATTTCTAAAAACTAGTTCTTCAGTGTAAATCTTGACGCAATTCAAATGAAGACAGTATATATAGTGACACATGTACCATAATTATAGGTAAATCTTCAGGTATATACACAAGTTTATATATATGTATATATATTGGGAGGGGGGTTGAAAATATTTTCTGCAATGTTGTACGGGGGACAAAAATTTCCACGTAAATCAGAGAGGGGGGACGAAATTCCATGAGATATTTGCAAATGTCTTCCACCCCCTCCCCGGCAAGTATTAATGACCCGTCCCTAAGGGTACTTCGCTAGATTTCGATAGGGTTGCTGGTTGCTCCATGCCAACTGTTTATGGTAGGCACACAAGTGATCACCGAAACATTTTGAAGACCCCAAATATTGTAATTGACTGTTTGGGGAGTATCAAATCAAGTACATTTTTTTAAAGGGCTTTTGGCAAGTTTTCTGGCAGTAAATAAAGTTAAGGGAGTGCTGCTTGATGGTGCCAGGGACAATTTTACTATGATCCATTGCGTCTAATGGCATTTCAATTGATTTCATTGATAGATTTGTCACAGAACGCCAGAACCATAGTATAACCAGAACTGGACTTGCCCAAGTCGTCTCTTGAAAGAAAGAGACGAGACCTTTCTTTCTCTGTCTTTCTTACAAGACGACTTGGGCAAGTCCAAGCCAGAACAAGAACACAACAATGACAAAATTTGAAATTAAATCAATGAAACTTGATGCTCGCTACAGATTGTCTATTTTTTACTGGGTGCTAATTAAATTAAATTAAGTTGAGTTGATAATAATTTATACCATCCACTCTCACTGTGTTTATCTTATATTTTAGACGGACCTACGAAACCTGGCAAATGTCCTCCACTTTCAGTGATCCAGAAAGCGATAGAATGTCCTCCTCCTTCGGTAGTTAAGCATGAATGCATCCTTGATAAGGAATGTAGTGGAAACAAGAAATGTTGCAGAGATGCATGTAATTTAAAATGTAGCCAGCCATTGCCAACTCCTACTACTGTCAAACCAACTGCTTTTGTTGAGCCAACTGTCAAGGACGACGGTAATCTTCCTAGCACTTGTTTTACTTCAATGCTATTAGCAACGAATGTTTAATTCGCTTAAAATCTAAACTTTGCCCAAACTTTTGTAGTGAGCCAATCGGACTCGTGGATTTCGTGGGTACGTAATTGCTTCGCTGGGAGCCCTGAGAAGATGGATTGCCAGTAGAGTTAGCGAAAATTTGCCCACATTATTTGATGATCTCGATAGTTTATCAAAACAATTGGACCACTGATACGTGAATTAAAAAAATAGAGGCATGCGGCCTTCTTTTGTTCTGTTTTAGACTAAATCGCTATATATCCGTCAACTGTCTTTAAGAGAAGACATGCACTTACCTCGAAAGTAGAAGGGTATATCTAAAACACCTGCCACACAGCTTCTATTTTAGTTATCTCGTTTAGAAGCTGAACAGTAGGCATTATAATCATATAATTTTGGATAATTCAGATACTAATGGTCAGTTTTTCAATTAGGTAAGGGAAATCGAGGAAGATGTTTGGATGTATTCTGCTACAGTCGATATAAGTGCACGTCAGTGCACGGACCTTAACTAACTTGCATGCCGAGTTAGTTAAGGTCCGTCTCAAATTAGATGTCATGTAAGATTTCAATAACGCAAAATTGCTCGTCCGAAAATCTTCAATTTTTTATTCGCGGGCATTTTCACGTGACATCTAATTTGAGACAGACTTTAGTCATCCCAGTTTCAGGCTGCCTCTTCTGATTTTTATTTACATTTGCGCTCGAGTTGACTGTGATTGTAAAAAGATCATAGATGACTGTAAAAATCAAATTGATTTTCAAATAGCCGAAACATCTTTTTGAATCTTTCATAGATTTACCAGTGAAGCCAACTGTTAAACAAGTTCCCATGTCAAAAGGAGACGCGGTAAGTGTTGCATGTTAATTATTGAAGAAACAAACCGTATCTTGATTTAGGGGCGTAGGATCTGGTGTGGTGTGGTGTCTGGGTGACACCCCCCCCCCGAAATTATTCTCAAAATCGAGCAACAATTTGGGCAAAATTGGTTGAAAATCAGGAGGGAATTGGGCAGAGCTGACTAGTTGCTTTGTTTCATCTTCTATAGCTTTAGTTTAGGGTTTGCGTATTCTGCAAAATTCATACAAATCAAAACAAATCAAACTCTTTAACCAAAAAATGTGCAATTACATGTTATTGATTCAAACTTTGCACAGTAAAATTCAGGTTTTTCACAGAACATTGGGAACCTATGGTGAAAATTTATCGACACGTCGTCTGCTTGACATACCTGAAACCTTTTCTCGGGAAGATAAGGCTCAAATCCTTACTGTTTGCCAGAGCACGCGGAAATCATCAAATTTCACGCGAATCAGCCAATGACATCGTAGCTTTTTAGTCCCTTGATACGAAATCGGCTGTTCGAGGAGAATTTTCTAGTACCCTCACAAAAAGTGAAACCGATGCTAAATTACTGCAGTTATTCGCAATTTGTTTTTATATGTAGAGATGTCCGTCCAGAGTTGTTTACATGTATAGAAACATATCTTATTTGGAGCCGAAGCTGCATTCATTTTCCGATCGAAGAAGATTGATCTTTGTTGAAATATCGATAGAAATCGCTACAAATGAGATATAAAGATGAGGGTTTCAGCGATTATACATATTGCCATGAGCAACGACCGAAACACATTCGCTTCTATTAGATCTCAAAATCGCAGACAATTTTCATTGACTTCTGGTAGTGATATCATCTGGGCCTAAGCTTCTCCTCGCATAAAACCCTTTCCATTGCCCCGAAAAAGTTTAGATAAAATTCTTAAGCTTTGTGATTCACTTGCCAATGATTCGGGCATCAGTTTGACTTCGTTTGTACTTCTGCAAATGTTCACAAGAACAACCATTCTTTGCTAAATTGTAAAATATTTCGTCGGTCCATGTTTTTCTCTATACTCACTCCGCTTCAGACAACTGTAAACTATGTATCACAAAAGAATCGCATCACAGAGCATTTCTTATATGATAGAACGATTCGATTCGCTTGAAGCACTCATGAATTGCAAATAAATAAAAAGAACAAACAGTTATTATCGGGTGTGCTAAAGATGCAGGGTTTTGCTGTTTTTGTTTGAAGCACACATGAATAGTTTTCACACATCTGATTTAAACAAAAATAGCATATATTCTTTGAGATTATAATGATACTATAATGATATTATAATGATTTTGATATTTTGCTCTATTTAGACCCACATTATCCCCACCCTACCCTATCTCAGCGATGAAGGCAATATAAAAAACTCGAGCGCCGACTGTATGGCTGCACGAGTGAATGTCATACTCCTCAGGGAGTATAGAAAACAAAATTCAGAAAAAAGGAAGTCTGAGTTGAGCGGGTAATGGAATTGTAAAGCGCTCCTGAATATACGTACTTATAGAGGAGTGCGCTATATAAAAACGACAACTTTATTTTAATTTGACTTTTATATTGATTATAATATTTAAAATCGTTCACGAAAATCATTTATCTTTGAATCGTAGGATGCTGAAAACGCTCGAGCAAACTATCCCCGGTCGTGTATGGACTACAAATGGGCTAAGATCAGTAGGAATGGATACTATCCGCTATTTGATGCAAAAGATAACAGTTACACAGCATATTGCGACTTCAATTCCGAGCCAAAATCTGCATGGACACTCGTCATGTCTTGGACCTTTCTCAATAACAATACAGAAGCATATAAACACGCAGCATTTAAGTCAAGCTTTAAGAAGAATATTCCGGTCAGCCAGAATATTCCAAACTGGAATGGTTACAGGTAAGCTACGAGTGTATTTTGAAATTGTCACAATAGATACGATGCGATATAGTTAAATTCAACATTTTTCAAATAGCATTGTTCGTTAATGTTGCCAATACGTCAAATGAATTCTTGAGACTGCGAAAACAATTATGCCTAATTTCTTCTTGACACAAGTTTTTTTATAAGAAGTCAACTAAATTAGAAAATCTCAATTTCACAACATTCTATTGATGTTCATCCGACGCTTTAAAAAGGCCTGTANCATTCCCCGTGCTTGTGCAGAGTGAAATAGGTAGTGTGGGGAAGGTCTAAAACCAGAGCCCACAGGAACCTTGGCCAGATGGCTCAGTTGTTAGATCCCAGATGCACATAGTATTTGGTCGCGGTTTAAATCTCACTCCCATCGTTTTAAATGCTCATATTTTTCACTTCAAAATCGACTCCCCCCTAATTCTGCCAATGTTATAAATATAACCCTGTTTGTTCATGTGCATTCTCTTAAAGGGGATTCACTATTGTATTATTGTATTCGCACAGGCTCTCAAAAGAGCGCATGCGGTCGTTGAAGACACACTCTACTCATTGGAGAACAACATGCAGTTTTCCCATGCACAAAGTTGACTACATAGACTATGTTCGTGCCACTTTTAATGACTTCAACATCATGAAATTTCATGGCAAAGGTATATGCAAGAAAGTTGAGTATGTCAATATCGGTGGAAACGCGGCATCACAAGTAGATGTCTTATATCTGCAAAATGATGATGCAATGTTTCACATTCGTGGCCCAAGCTATGAAAAGAAATGTGAATTTCAAGCGCGTCACATTTCGATGAATACCAAAAATATCCTTGGTTGGTCGGTGAATAAAGAAGATAGTGTTGGTTGGTACCACACAGCAAACAAGAAATTCAGATGCACTTCAGGCGCAACAGCATCAACACAGTATTGGTTTGGTGGGTACACCATTTGAAGACCAATGTGAATTGACAGTGATTGTTAGCATATGGCTGGTACATCTTTCTTTGGACTGAATGGCTTCAAAGGAATTAAAGGTACTTTACTATAACTCTACCAAGTGCTTTTTCAATAGCTTCAATATTTTCAGAATTACAGCGTTCTTCTTATTTTTAAAAGGATTCAAGCAAAGTTTTGAGAAAAAAATTTAAATCACCGTAGCTTCTAAATTAATGCAGGAAAATTGATGGATTTTTCAAGAGAACCAGAGTTTACGAAGGTCTATAATATGACGGTAAGAAGAAATCTCTTGCTTGTCTGGTTTACCATTTAGCAATTTGATGACGTCACAACCTCAAAACAAGTTGAACCATAAAAAGCGCTGTAATGCTGAAAATATTGAAGATATCGAGAAAGCACATGATCGAATTATATAGGAAAGTAGCTGAAGTTCCTTCCAAGAGATTCAATCAAAGAGAGATGTGATAGCCATTTACACCAGCTTAAATGCTGAGATTGGTTCTGAAACTTCTATCGTACAATCAAGTAAACAAGTTTTAAGTAAATAAGTAAATAAATAGACAATTAAAAAAGGTACTGCTAGTTCTGCTTCTAGAAAATCAACAGGTTATTTGATGATGATATCAAACGAAATGGCCCACAATATTGTTTTTCTGATTTTGTTCTAAACTGATAGGAACTATTCAGCTAGCAGCCACCATGATGGGGACTTTTATGTCTTCAAATGACGTTTTTGCCCCAGATTCAGATTCCGCGCCGGAAGGCTAGTCTAGATACAAATCTACATTCCCAGTGTCTGTAAAACTGATTTTAAAACAAAATATTAAGCTATCACGAGGTTCAGGGGCGCAAATGCAAATTTTTTTTAGGGGGGTGTGTGTTCAAAGGACCGAGTTTTTTTTCGCGAGGGACCGATTTTTTGCGAAACAAATGTTGTTGCCAATAAATGAGAAAATAACGTTTTCCTAACTGTAATAATTTAACGAAAATACAACTATAACAGACATAATGTTTTCCCAACGATCGAAACGGAGCCGTCTTCCCTAAATATGGAATTAAGATGGTCCACTTAAAGCCTCACGAAATAGGCATGTTTTTGAGGCATGCAAGCTTGCTTGTACGGATTTTAATTAAAGATTGCTGTGCGTTATTTGATTCACAAAATTTAACTGAGTATTTTTAACACAAGCTATCCTTTTGATATTGTAAAACCCGGTATAGCTCCGAAAATATTTTTAATGCCTAGCAGCGTCGTGGCCAGGACAAATTAACTGGGGGGATATGAAAACAAAGGGGTCTGGGGGCGAAGCCCCCAGGAAATTTTTTGAGGACACGCCCTCTACTTTGGCTTAGAACGCTTCTCTCGATCCCATGTTTGCCGATATCAAAATGGAATTTTTGACTATTTTTTTAAATTTGTTCTAAAAGTTAGCATCCCCAGGAAGATTTTTGATAAAATATTTTTGCGCAAAGACCTTATACATTGTCTAACGCTTCTCGCAATCCAATGTTTGGCGCTTGACCCCGAAATGGAAGCCTTGAAACTTCTGTGATAGTACGTCTGGGACAATTTTTTTAAATGCCAACCTTACTTTGGCTTGAAAATGACTCTCCTAGTCACTTTTCAGCATTTCTTGGAAATTCTTACCCTACCTTACCTATACTCAGCTACTTTCTCCTCGTTTTTAAACGAATCTCGAGGACGATCTTTTGATAGAAGTGGGGGGCAAATGCCTATGGGACCACTGTAATGTATACAGCGCGGTAAATTCAGAGCAGAATCGGCAATCGGGACCGACTTTGGTTGTGATAAAGCGCGGTGGTACAACTCTGTTTAGAACTATTGAAAAACAGAAACAGTTCAAGTTCAGAGCCGGATCGGGATCGGGACCGACCTTATCCGCGACTGGGACCGGGTGCTGAAATTATTGGGGGGGTGTCACACCCCCCCACACCCCCCCTCATTTGCGCCCCTGAGTGAGGTCTGTGTTTAATGCATTTCCATGCCTTCTAATAATTTCGTTTGCTTCTCTTTCTAATTTCGTAACAACAGCTCTGTTCCCACCACGTATTCGTTTCAGTCTTTCCACGGTATTTTCGTTTTTCTCCCTGGCACTGCCTTCAGCTGCCCCAGGCGTTTCTTGCTCAGCGTCCGACATCTTTCGTTTATTTCGTCAATTTTCGTATTTCTTTCGCATTAACTTCCTGTCCCCGTGTTGGGCGCCATGTGTATAAATGTCGGTTTGACAGGTTAGGAAGCAATGAAAACAACATCATATNTTTGATAGAAGTGGGGGGCAAAGGCCTATCTATTGGGACCACTGTAATGTATACAGCGCGGTAAATTCAGAGCAGAATCGGCAATCGGGACCGACTTTGGTTGTGATAAAGCGCGGTGGTACAACTCTGTTTAGAACTATTGAAAAACAGAAACAGTTCAAGTTCAGAGCCGGATCGGGATCGGGACCGACCTTATCCGCGACTGGGACCGGGTGCTGAAATTATTGGGGGGTGTCACACCCCCCACACCCCCCCCTCATTTGCGCCCCTGACGAGGTTGGACCTCTAAAATGACTAGGGGAGAAAAGTTGCACGATTTTCATAATGGTGGCCGTTAGTCGAAAAGGTGTATGGATGCTTTTATGGTAGGAAGGAGGCTGTTGTGGGAAGTAGGGCGACTGCGTATTGTGTTCCCATGAAGCTGTGCTGTTGTGCTCTTTGAATATTCCAAAATGACCCTGTAAAGCGTTTGATTGAAATTGAATATAATTTGATATACAACTGTCATCAGCCTAAAAACTAGTATCATTACCTCGACTACTTCAAACAACGAAGGAGAATTCTCCGATTCTTTTATGAGTGACTAGATTTCAGAACTCCTCTCGTCGCCATTAAAGATCTCTCTGCGGAAAAAGAGTGAATGTTAGTCAATGGGGAAACCGAATCAACTGAAAATATCAAATTTTGAAAAAGAGAATTTCTCCATTGAATAGAACAAACTGTAATTTACTATGGTTGTTTTGGTGTCAAACTGCATCACATCTTTGAAGTATGGGTCTAAATATTTCTGCACTTCGACAATCTTTAAAGATATAAAAACATGATCGCCCTAGCAAATTCTAGAAAGTTGATCCAAACGAAAACTGTCTACATATGCTCAGTGCGGTATCATGGGTTACGTACACGAAAGAATGGCAATAGCAATGATGTGGACATTTGGTTATAAAGTCCCTTTAAAGGGAATCGACATAGTTAAAGAGCATAGGAATTGATAAGATTCTGAACTAAAGTATTCATCATAATCATCATGTCTCTTCATGGGCGTTAAGAAACGCGGTAGTTATTCCTACAAAATTATTTTCCTCCCTGTGTCCCTATGCCCGTGAAGGTTGTTGTTATTCACAGTCACTCAAATCATAACACAGGGAAACAAGGAAAACCAGGCACAACAACAACAACCTTCACGGGCATAGGGGCACAGGGAGGAATGGGCATAGGGACACAGGGAGGAAGCAAATTTTGTAGGAAAAACTACCGCGTTTCTTAACGCCCATGATCTCTTTACCAAAGATTTTGGAAGAATTGTTGCCAATTTATTTGAACGAATCAAAATGAAAGATTTGAGTGTAACATTCAAAAGATGTTGGAGTTCAATGGAAAATTAGTCACTAAGGCTTGCAATCGCTTGCATGTTTTGTTTCTAACTTGTAAGTTTAGATTTCAAATCATAGCAAAGGAATCTTGGGAAAACTATAAAGCATATAACTTTGCATAAATCTTGAGTAATTATTTATTATATGAATCCAGCAACTAATTTGCCTTAAAGAAGAGAGAATGACCTTTCATTTGAAAGAAAAAATTCAGAAATCGGGCAAAGGCAAGATGACCTTTTGAAATTGACGTTATTTTGACAGTTGTACTGGAAATCTCACTGTAAAAAAAATAAGTGAAACTTAGGCTAACTTTAAAAATACATTTCTCCATACTCAGTTGCCCGATTTCAAAACTTTTTGTTTCATGTTAACCTTCAGGATGTCGTCTATAAAGAACATTAAGGCTTCTTTGGATTTTCAAAAAATTCATTTTTTGCAATTTATTCCTTAATTTTCGTAATCTGGATCACTGTGCACAGATCATTGATAATACCACCATTCGATACCTCTCGATGAGAGCTTTTGGTTGATGTATAATTTTCCCATTTTGGATGAAGTCAGCAATTTTAAATTTAATGACGTCATCAAAGTTTATACAGTAACGTCATATAACTAATAATAAATGTAATGAATAAACTTTTTTGGTCAAATTTGGTTCTCTTGATCGTTTTAAATGATTTTAAGGCATTTCTTAGTATTTGCATTAGTAATTAGGGCTTTTAATTAAACAATGAAAAACAGGTGTAACTAAATAATGAATAAGTGAAATAAATGATATTATGGAAGGAATTATTAAATAAAACCTTAAATATTGCTAATTTTTCCAATGGTTAGAAATTATCGCAATTTTTCGCAATTATGACGTCATAGTGACGTCATGGATGTAATGAAGAATTAAAAAAGTACTCTATTGTGTAGATTTTGTTACTGTGCACCGTTGTACCACGTCTCGCCCTCATATCTGCATCCCCCCCCCCTCGGTACTACAAGGGTCCAAAAAGCCCGATATTAATAGGGTTAAACTTGAAAATCAATAATAGAGGCTAGGCCAAAAAGCCTCGTTACAGACGAAGACTTGGTCTCGATCCGCTGCAAGAAAAAATATGATTTGATATGATCTGATTGGCTAAAATCCAGACACACCTCCACGAATTTATATTTTATACACACCGTTGTCGTTACAACGTGAGTCAGGGCCAGTAAGATTTTGATCCAACGAGTGAAAATTTCAACTTTTTTCGAGGTTATAAAATAACTTAGAAACTGGCTGCCCGATAAAAAGTACTTTGTTTACGAAAATTTGCCCTACTTACAGTGGCGTAACAGAGCAGCTCGGGGCCCTTAGTAAATTAACCATCCAAGGGCCCCTTGTGCTTGAAATTGAAAGAATGCAAAACTTTGCTAAAGTTCCCTAAATTGACAACGGTGACAATATTTGCAAGCCCAGTACAGCAAAACCTCCATAGTGGAGGTTAATTATGAAGGCTTTATATACAAGTTCATCGGCACGAAAAACGAATTGGGGTGATATTGATTGCGAGCGAAGCGAGCCGAACTACGCGACCGGGAAGTCATTTTCGGGAAAAAAAATTTGGACCACGCCCTTTACATTGCTGGAAAATGCATCTTTCGTAGAAAATTCATAGTTGAATGGAGAAAAGGATTGCGATCGACAAAAGGCTTCGCAAGGAAATTTATGAAATACAGCTTCAAAATTGTACAGAGACAGCTCTTTTTGTCAAATCATCTCATCCACTAAACATTTCATGGTCCTTGAATATAACTAAACTTGCAATTTACAATTTACAATTTACAAGTTTGCAATTTACAGAGTTTTTAAATAAACTAAGCTTGCAATTATAGCGCTTTTCAAATCATTTTAAGGCTCGGGACCCCTTAGTGGCCCTAAAGTGTTCAGTGCAAATCAACGAGTTGCTCTTCTACGTTAATAGATTAGTACTTTATTACTTTATTGAAAACCTTAAGGGGCCCCTTTGGGGCCCCCACAGCTCGGGGGCCCTTAGGAGTTGCTCTAACCCCAACTACCGTGCGTTACGCCATTGCCTACTTAAGGCGGATTTTTGCCCGAATTTGGCCGATTTTTGTAAATTTGTCAAACATTGGAGGGGGACTGTTGCCCCCTAGCCCCCTGCCTCATACGCCTATGTTTGATAGTAAATCGTACCTCCATTTGATTTTAGATACCTATAGCTTCATTCAAAATTATTATAATTGTTTATCAATATTCTCAGAAACTCTTTGACGTAAGATAGATTTATGATTTTTCTCATCCAAATTACCGCTACTATTTACTTTACCACACCGCTCAAACCTCAAGCCTGTAGTAGCCTTTGTAATAGCCGCCCAACATTTGTACGTCGTCCAAGCTAACGATATTAGGGAAACACTAGCCAGATAACAGTAACACTAGCCTGATTTATTGATTGATCGATTTATTGATTGATTGCCTGGATGTACACACGCCTTTGAATTAACATTTGTTAAATATATTCATCTATTCTGTTCTGTTACGCTTAACTTTTAGTTGATTCATTTTGTTTAATTATGTTGATTTTATTTCTTGCTGCCATACATTCATCATTCATCCATTCATCATTAGCAAAATGCACCACCTAATACAGGCATGGCAGCTATATACTAACATAAATTAAACTAAAACAATAACACTTAAACTAAAATACTGAACTAAAAATGAAATGAACTAAAAAGAACCAAGTATATTTACAGTAAAATTTTAAATAAAACAACAGAACGAATGTGTTTAGGTGTGCAGTGAGTCTCTCAGTTTGTTGGCATCAATAATAAACTCAGCCAAGCGGCTAATAACTGCAATGTTTTCGCTACTCATAATCTTGGAAAACTGCTTGTACACTACATACATATATAATGTAGTGCACAGTAGCAATTAATGATGATGATGACGAGTAACGAACGATAACTAGGACCAAAATCATGGGAAGAAACTGTGCACGGCTCTGATACATCCAGTAGAAGGAGGAACCAACCAAAATGGCTAAATGAAACAAACTTGTAAGAAGAAAGAAAAAAATAAAAAAAAAATGAATGAGCAAGACTAGGTATTGTCACGCGGGACATCAACATGCAATGCCTAATGAATCAGGCAAATTGTTGAGTGACAAGGTCAATGTTAATGTCTTCTACAGAATGTGTTGATGGGATGTTGATGTACTTCTATCAATGATTGAATGATAGTATCATTTCGCACTTCAAAGCTTCTTCTTTTTTACCCGGGGGAGAACTCAGATTAAACTTTTGATGCGTTCAACTTTCTTTCTGGCTATAATATGATGAGACGAAGGATCATCTCTTTTGCCCTTTTATTCCTTCATGGATAAAATTAAATACAGCGCATCAATTTCACAGTTATCTTCAAAATGGTTTTTTCATGTCTCCATGTTGTATGTTGTTTCGACGATCAGCCTTGAGACACACCCCTCGACCTTTCCAACAGAAGTGCACCCCTGATGTTCAGGATGACGTGTGACGAAGATGATACACAGCGCAAAAGAGAGCTGAAAAGCATTGACCACTGTGGAATGGACATGTCGTTTGTGAAAGAACACGAAAACAGTACATGAACGAGCATGTTTTTCTTGGGTAATCAAATCAGAAAAATTGCATTGTTGTCAACAGCCTTCAAGTCAAATATTGTTTACTTTACGTCATCTGATCTTGCGTGTACTACAATATATGAAACAAATATCTAATGCGCAAGGTTCATGGGGGTCGAGTCAACGACGTCTGGCATTTGCGACATGAGTTGAACGTCACTCTTGCTTGACGTAAACAACTGATAAATTTCATCACTCTATTAGCTCTGTCCATTCATTGACAACTGTGATAATCTTGTTTTGCCAGCAATAAAAGAGCGAGTCCTCATTCGTCAGAATCCAGCAAGTTTTCGGTCAGCTTGTTTCAGTTCCAGGTTCCAGTTAAAGTTGAAGAAGCTGAGACAACAAAATGTGGCACACCAAGAAATTGATGCTTCTAAGTGTCATCGTCATCGTTACAATTAAAGTGTCGGGTAAGTTGCTGTCTTCAAAATATGTTTTGATACCAAATAAATAGGCTATTTCGTAGAGGATACTTCCGCTTGTTCGTTGTACGACAATTTGAGGACGTCCTAAAGAAATGTTGGTACTTAAAAATCGGAACTGTTATTAAGAATTGGGCCCTTGTGCAGATACGCACACCTCTATAGGGCTTTGGTAGGGTTTTTAGTTAGGATCAGTAGGGTTTTTAGTTAGGATCAGTATAGGCACAGGTGTGCGTAAATGCACAAGCGCCAAGAATTTTTCTGTACTGAGTCAAGTTCTTGGTATTATAAAAACTATCCGTTTGACAATTTTTGCTATTTTGGGACAAAATGACGTAGTGATATGGGAGAGATGTCCTAATTTTCATGTTTTTGCAAGGGTGTTTTCTTCCAAAAAGAGTTTATTATTGACAGGGTATTTTCTATCGAATATCGCAAGGAACAATTACCGTTTGACCTTGACCGCAGGAGCGAATTTTGTAAGATTTTTCTTTCTTGGAATTCTACGTGGGAGGAATCGACCGGGTCAGTTGCAAAGGGGTGCATTGTGCTTTTAAAGCCTCGTTTCTCTCGTTGCAGAACAAGCGCCTCTACATGGATCCAAGCCTGGAAAATGCCCCGTTGTGAATACAATCTCTGACAACCAAATCGTTGACTGTAATGCCAAAAACGTCGATTTGGAATGCTTTCTGGACATAAATTGCAACGGTACAAAGAAATGTTGCCGTAGTGGTTGTTCTTTGATTTGCATCGAACCAAATGTGGATCCCTCCGTTAAACCAACCGTCACATCAACAGGTAATTTCATTATGCCTTTTATCACAAAGAATAGGACAATGATTGAATTCAAGTTGTTGTTCTCTGTAATTGTCCTTTTTGTTTATGTCGCCCTGTCCCATAATCTTCTTTTCACTGACAATACCCTTGTCCCATAAATTTTATTGGAAAAAGACGCCCTGTTGAGCGGAACACCCTGTAAGCTCAGATTTGGGAGTACTCCCCCCCCTCCACCCCTTAGGCGACTAACCTACTTATAATTTTGGGAGTGTAAACGACACAGTATGTCTGCAGTTTTGACAACCCCATTTAGAGCCACAGCACCTAATATCTTTTTTACTAATTACGCTACCTACACACTACTTTACAAACACTGCAAGGACGATACCCTGGGGAGCAATAGACTGTAACTACCCCGCGGCCATTACATGGAAGTGCACCAGAATAAAGATTAAAACCGAGGGAGGGGTGAATCACTCTCTCAAAAAGCGTACGAGATTTCCGGAAAATAATAGGATTTCTAGGGAATTTTTAGGAATCTTTCTTAAAAACAAAAGGATTTTTACCAAGGGCGTACGAGATTAATATGGAGTGATCTGCCTCTCGATTAATAATACCGAGTGAATCAGGACAAATGCACGACCCGCCCGCAAAATCGCACCCAAAGAACCACCCAACCGATTCGCAGCTTATATCAACTTGACCAACAATTAAGAAGCACAAATACAATGAGTTGATTATAACTTCTAACATTCACTCTTGCCGCTTTTTCCTGCAGCACCACGAAGAAACAAGACACCTAAAAAGACACCTGGCGAATGTCCTCGACTTTCTAAAGAAGAGACTCGGATAGAATGTCCTCCTGAAACTGAAAGTATATGCCTCATTGATCAAGACTGCGAGGAAGGCAAGAAATGTTGCTCAGATGGATGTGTTTTAAAATGTAGGAAGCCAGTATCAAGTCCTACCACTGCTGCAGCAACTCCTTTTGTTTACAAGGCATACGGTAATTTTACATTTTCTTTACCGCTAAGTGTTTGTTTTTACCGCTAAGTAAGGGTACTTTGTTAGATTTCGATACGGTTGCTGGTTGCTGCTTGCCAACTGTTTATGGTAGGCACAAAAGTGACCACTGAAACATTTTGGAGACCCCAAATATTGAAATATTGTAATTGACTGTTTTAAGAGGGGGGGGGGGGGGGTA